>PVKH010004976.1:0-12327 GCA_004027955.1 Chaetophractus vellerosus
AACCTCTTCATTATTGCAAAGGGAGTCATTAGTACCCTTGAGTCCAATTAGAGTAGAGAACCACCTCAGATATCCCATGTTTAAGACTCTGTTCCTCATGAACCACTCCCAGTACCAGCTGTTTTAGTCAGGGTTCTCTCAGGAAACAGAGTCAACAGGAGATACCTGTCAATAATATAAGATTTTTAAGAGTCTCTCACGCGACCATGGATGCACATGTCCAGTTAATCACTATTGATAGGGGACTGGTAATGCTCTGATAGGCCGGGCCTTGGTCATGTGCCCACTGCAAGTGATGGCGTCAGCTTCACCTTAACCAAATAAACTAAGTGTGTATGTTGTGGGGGGAGGAGGGAGAGAAGTGGGGGAGAAGGCAGGGATAGGAAGAAGCTTGCCAGAGAAAAACTAACTTGTTATTTAAATAGAGTGAGAATGGATATTAGAAAAAGAAAAACAATTAATGTCCTCTACATAAAGTGTGTGGTACTATTTCTTAGTTTTTAGATAACAGTGAGCCCCTCTAGGTCGTGAAAAGCAAATCACAGAAATAAATTTATCAAGAGAAAGCTTAAAAGTGATGAGTTTCCAAATGAGCAACAATGAAGAAATGTTCATCTCAAAATAATCTAGATTAAATTCATTTGAGACAAGATATGAAAACCATTATCTAATTAAATAAATATTTTTCCATATCATAGTGTCAGACATATTATGCTAATTATCTAAACAAAATAGAAATTATTATTCCCTTTACCAGTCCACTTTATAGATCCAGAGGACTTTCTGGGTATGGATCTTGGAGGAAGTCACAATGGAACCAGAGGAGGATTTGGAAGGGGCTGTGAAAACGGTCCTATTTTTGTGGGAATTCCTTACAGAGTTTTATCAATAGACCAACTGATTAGCCTTTTCATTCTGAAATGATAGAGTCTATGGATTTGAGGAAAGTTTGTAAATGTATTTATAGACTTGATAGCATAATTCTGAAGCCAATAGAAATGTGAATTTTCCCATGAAACTTCTGTTCTCAAGAAAAAGTATAATAATTTTCAGAACCCAGCATCCCAAAGGGAGATACAAAGTTTCAACTAGCTTTAAATAGGTTTTAGATAACAAAAAGTATGTATAGGATAATTTTATTTGGTGTGCAAGTTATATATACATATCTTCATTTATGTGTATTTATATGTAATGTGAATGAAATACTACATATCAAATATAGTGACTATCACTGGTTGGTAGGATTTCATGTAATTTTAGTTTCTTAGTTGTCTGAATTTTTTTAAACTTTCTAGAATGAATGTGTGTTACTTTTAAATGAGAAGTCTTTGTAAGAGAAAAATCATTCTGATGTACAAGGAAATTGCACTTTGAAGTGATATCATTATGGTTCTTCTTAAAATGGTTTCGTGTGTGTCTGATATACAAATATCCTTGGGTATCTCAGAAACAATATTGGGTTAGATGGACCATTGATTGAAAGAATTTGGCATTTCTCTTATGTAAATATTATTCAAATACATTTCTAGCATCATGCTAGGAATAATGATAGGAATTGAATCTCATTCATTGATGCCTTCTTTAATAAATAAGTGTTATTTTTTTTAAGAGCAAGCTCCTGATAAAGAAAAGAATCCAAACCAAGGATCCAGCTTGATAGAGGCCATCTTTAAAGTACTGTATAATTGCAATTTTTCTCCACAAACATTTGGAAATGTTTTTGTGACCTACATAGAAGAAGAACAATTATGGGACTTTTTATATGACATCCCAGGTATGAGAAATTCACAATTTGTAAAAGAAGCATTTTATATATATACTTATATATTCATTTAAATATGTTTAAAAGTTTTGTTGATATCAGTTCAATTGTTTGTAAACATTCTTTTTTTTAATATAAAGTTTTCTGTTTGGAACAATTAACCATTAATTCTTGTTAAAATTAAGTGTAGTTTTGGGCCGGGTGAGAGGAAGGTTGAGGGGGAAATTATGTAATGAAGATTTTATTTTTATTATTATTAGCATGTATTCTATTATAAAAACTCAGGATTTACCACAGATTGTTTTGCTACTGCGTGTGTAAAGCATTAGTAAGATATGAAAACGTATTTTGTGGTTCTTGGGTGCATTTATTCTACAAACTGATGAACAAACCATATATCAATTTTCTTAAAAGGTATAGGCATTTATTATTATGACCTTGGTGCCTCTCTCTCTACAAGGGAAGCCTGTCCTATCTTTCCTTTGGGGACAATATATTTCCCCATTTGTATTTTTCTTCTGCCCATAGCGAGAAAGAATGTTAAAGTTAAAGCAGGTTGTGTATCTGAGCAGGGTTTGTTGACAGGTGGCCCCACCATCAGGGCCAGGTGTAAAGATTCTCATCTTATTTTGTCCTTAATATCTGGCCTTTAACTCTCCATCTTGAGAAGAGCAAATAATGGTATATTCGTTTCCCAGGGCTGCCATAACAAAGTGCCATAAAGTGGGTGGCTTAAAATAACAGAAATGTATTCCCTCACAGTTCTAGAGGCTAGAAGTCCAATATCAAGCTGTCAGCAGGGCCATGCTCTCTCTGAAGGCTCTAGGAGAGGATCCTTCCTTGCCTCTTCCTAGCTTCTGGTGGTTACTGACTATCCTTGGTATTCCTTGACTTGTGACAGCATAATTCCAATCTCTGCCTCTATCTTCACATGGCCATCTTCCTCCTTGTCTGATTTTCTCTGTGACCAAATTTCCCTCTTCTGATAAAGACACTAGTCATGTTGGCTTAGGGCCCACCCTGATTCAGTATGACCTCATTTAACTAATTACATCTGCAAAAGCTTTATTTCCAAATTAGGTCACATTCACAGGTAATGGGTTAGGACTTCTAGAGATCTTTTGGGGGTGAAACAATTGAACCCACAATGCATAGTAACTTAGACAGTGACCATTTTCATTAGGATGTTACTCCATTAATGATTTATATCATTTACATTTGGCTTTCAACCTATAAGCTTCCTCTTCTACTGCTTTGGAACCAACATTTTCAGGAAATATTTTCTAGGCTCCATATTAAAAACTACCTGGCTCCTATCATGAGTTTCATCCTTCCTGGACTTTTTTACTGTCCTCTGGATATTACTGGAGTATCCTTTTCATTATTTTCATCTTTTCTTGGGCATTACCCCTGCAAATTGGAAATCAATAACTTTTATTTATGGTTTTATAAATCTGAATATGCCTATTTAAAGACTCTGTAATAATTAGCTTCTTTTAAAGTTTTATCTCCTAATTTCCATGTATTACCTCATTGCTTCCTGTTTACCCAACGGAGGGGAAGTTTTCTAGTTTAAAAGACAGAATTAGAAGCTTATGGGGCTTCTGATATAGACTTTATTGAGCTGAAAGAGAAACAACCTTGAAAACCCCTCCACCCCCTGCTGTTTTTATTTGTTTATGAAGTAAGAGCTGTGTTCTCTCACACAATTGTAAAGAATCAGTGGCCTCATGATTCAACCACTATTTGTCCATCAACTATGAAGCTCTTGAACCAGTTTTGACACTCAGCACAAAACTGTTCTGAAAACGACCTAACAGATATCAATGGGCTTCAGTTGCTGGCAAGAGAGCAAACCTGCTACTTGCTCCTAATTGTCTTCTCTGTACATTGCGCAAACCCTCCTCCACTTCCCCATACAAATGCCAGACAAGTCTCTTGATAGATATTACACATATTCATACAGCCTGCATTGTGTGGGGAGGTTCAAAGGGACAGAACTTCGTACTGGTGAAGAGTCCTTGGTCTTTGTACAAGTTGTTTCTCCACAAACATTAACAAATATTCTCTAGAACTTGAATATTCTCTAGAATCTGAGACATAGTACTAGCCATGAGGGACTGCGCCTTTACCTTTTCTTGTCTCTTTAAGACCTTTGTACTAATTCATAACAAAATAGGCCTTTTGCTATGACTTCTGTTTAACTTGAAAGAATAGCAGGTTTAAAAGAAATACAGCTGAGACATATAATCATAATCACACTATATTTTCCTTTTGCCATTAATAGATATATGCTTCAGTAAATAAATTAACATATCAACATTATTTTAAAACTTCACTGGTGTGTATTCCTTCTGCTGACACGCTGTCAATAATTTCAGTATATCTTATCCATTTTAAGGTTGAAAGGCAAGGATGAACTCACCAGTATCATTCACTTATTAATGAAGAAAGAGAGGTGGGTGATATTAAGAGACTTGCCTAAAGTTGTCTGCTGATTGAGTTGCAAAATCAGAGAAAGAAACCAGAGCTCCAGACTCATAGGCTATATAATTTCTCTTTGTTTTTTTCATTTAGATTAAATTGCTTTGAGACACTTATTTTTGGAACATATGAATTCAGTAATGAAACGTACAATCTGAATTTATAATTAGAAATCCAACACATAGCTCCTTAAATTCAGGGGAAAAACAAGAGTGAACATATGCATTAAAAATATTTAGGGATGGGGCCAGATGTGGCCCATTTGGTAGGGTGGCGGTTTACCACATGGGAGGCCCCAGGCTCGGTCCCCGGGGCCTCCTCAAATGGGCAGGCGGAAAGGCAAGCCCCTGCAGGCAAAGACAAGCCCCCACGAGCAGGCAGGCCGCCACGCCAGTGAGCTGACTAGGCAGATCGCCCCGGCAGGGGGAGACAAGCAAACACAGAGGAACACAAAGAAAAATGAACACAGCAAGAACAAGCAGAAGGGGGGGATGTATAATAAATAAAAATAAATCTTTAAAAAAAAAAAAAAGATTTAGGGAGTGAATGTGGCTCAAGATTTAGGGAGCACCTGCTTCCCACATGGGAGGTCCCAGGGTCTGGTGCCTCCTAAAAACAAAATAAACAAGCAAACAAATGTAAAAACCAACTCAGGACAGCTGATGTGGCTCAGTGGTTGAGCTCCAGCTTCCCATGTACAAGGTCCCAGGTTCAATCCCCGCCTCTGGCCCCTGTACTTTAAAAAAATAAAAAGTAAAAATTAAGTTGGTGACCTAATTTGGGCATTTCAAATGCCAGTGCATTCTATAAGTAATAGATTCAGTAGCAATCATTGTAGGCCTATGTCTTCAAAGTAGGCCAAGCAAACTACAAGTGGGCAAATGGAAATATCAAAGCAAAAATTACCTTTATGTTTTGAAGAGTGATAAATACCTTTAATATATCCCCTGGATTTAAGACAATGTCAAAATAGGTTTGTAAATTAGGAAAATATTGTCCAAATGTCCCATATAACATTACAGTAATATACCCAAGTATTGTTTACTTGGCTCTTCACTATGGCCTTGGCCTTAATTTTGTTTTCTGAATCAGTCTTCTCAACTCTCTCATAGAGTTTAGAAAGAAAGCTTTCAATGTCTTATCAAAATTTTCCAATTAAATTTTGAAATACAAAATTTCCATTTTTTTCCTCTGTAATTATACCCCCACAACCTTATATAGGTCTTTAAGAGCTCTTTAGAATTTATTTTATATAGGATGTATTGTTTTCTTGTTGCTGAAATTCATTCACAATGGTATATCTTTATGTCAGGTACAGTGATTTTTTTCCTTTTATATACACAAATACCTGCTGAAAAGTGTAGGTAGATTTTAAATGTAACTTTTCAAAAATTGGAAAATTATCTTTGTTCTACATGGTAGCCATGTATTGTAAAACTTTTATTTGGCATTCCAGTCTATTTGTAATCCACTTTCTTTAAACTTTTAAAAAAAAATCACTTTGTTGAGATATAATTAAGCTATATTTTACTTGAAAATTTACTCATTTCAGGTAAAGAATTCAGTAAGTTTTAACCAATGCATAAACCTGTGTGACAACCATCACAATCCTGAGAAAGAACATTTCTATTATCCCAAAAGATTATTTTTATCCCCTTTTGCCATCCATTTTTCCTACCCCCAGCACCAGGCAAACACTCCTCTGCTTTCTGTCATTCTAGATTAGTTTTGCCTTTTCTAGAATTTTATATAAATAAAAATCTATGATTTATTTGATGTCTGCCTTGTTTTGCTCAGATTTATTTTTTTGAAATTTTTTGTTATGCTTTTATCTTTAGTTCATTCCTTCTCAATGCTGAGTAGTATTTTACTGTATGGACATACCACAATATGCTTATCCATTTCCCAGTTGGATGGGCATTTGGGTCATTTTTGAAAACACATGTTTTCATTTCCCTTCAATAATTACTTAGAAGTGGAATTGCTGGTTCATGTGGTAACTATATATTTAACTTTATCAGAAACTACCACAGTGTTTTACGTAGTCATATTTTTTACATTCCTGCCAGTAAGGTATGAGAGTTTCAGTTGCTCCATACCCTCACCAATATTTGGAATTCTCAGCCTTTTTCATTTAAGCCATGCTAATGTGTATGTTGTACTTTCACATTGAGACTTTAATTTACATTTCCCTAATGACTAATGATGTGACAATTTGAAGTTCTTTTATGAATCCCCAAAAAGTCCAGTCAAAAGGGTTTCACATTCCTGTGGGTATGAAACCCTTTTGACTGGACAATGTCAGTGAGGCATGATTCAGGTAGAGTCTCCACCCTTGCTGGGTCTGATAAAAACAGAGACACGCACAGAGAGAAATATAGATAAAGGAAGCCACCGTTTTGATCCTGCAATGTGAGAGAAACGTCTCCAGTTTCACCCACAGCTGAGCTGCAAGGGGAGAAGCCCTTGAGAGGCTCAAAGAGCTAAGGGCTATGGTGAGATGAGCCATATGCCTGATAGCTTGCAGCTGAACTAGGGAAAAAAGCAGAGCAGCTGAGCCTGAGATAGGAGGCCCGGAAAGAGAGAAGCCTGTTCCTGGCTGCCCTCAGCTGAGCTCCAGGAGACAGTGGATTCTGGAGTGGAAGGCCAAAACCTCAGCAGAGATCGGGACCATCTTGCTTCACCATGTGGCCACTGACTTTTGTGAGAAAGCATCTCCCCTGAAGCCTTAATTTGCACATTTCACAGCCTCAGAACTGTAAGCTTTTTACCACAAATGAATCCCCTTTATGAAAGTCAACACATTTCTGATACTTTGCATTGGCAGCCCTTGGCAAACTAAAATAAATGAGATCAAATCATTTTTGATGTTCTTAATCACTGTTTGAAAAAAATTCCTTCGTAAAATATCAACTTAAAACTTTTATCCATTAATTAACTGGGTTGATTGTCTTAGGTTTTAAAGAGTTCTTTATATATTCTGTACTTAAGTCCTTTGGTAAATACATGTTTTAAGAAAATTTTCTACCAGTCTAAGCTTTGTTGTTTGGTTTTTTTTTTTTTTCATTTTATTTTAACAATCTTTTGATAGGCAGAAGTTTGTAATTTTGATCAGTCCAGCTTATCAGTTTTCTTCACAGTAGTGTTTTCTGGGGTCCTGGCTAAGAAATATTTGCTCTTCCAAAGATTGGCAAGGTTTCACCTATCCTTCTTCTGGAAATTTTATAGTATTAGCTTTTAGGTGTACTTTTATGATGATTTCAAGTTGCTTTTTTTGTATAGTGTGAGGTAAATCATAAGGTTCATATATTTCCATATGAATATACAATTTTACTAACACCATTTTTAACTAACACTGTTCTTTCACAATTGACTCATTTCAATGCCTTTCTCAGAAATAAACTAACTGATCAAATGAATGCAGCTATTTCTAAACACGGTTCCGGTACTTGGAAGGTGTTTTTTGTTTTTGTTTTTGTTTTTTCTATTTGTCCCACCTAATCTTTATTCCTTTTTCCCTCTATTCAAGATTTATTTTGGATTAATTGAGTATTTTTAATTATTGCACATCAGTGAGTTCATAAAATATTTGTACTTTCTGTCCACCTTATTTTGCTCAACATGATATTTCCAAGGGTCATTCATATTGCTGCATTTATTGGAACTTCCTTACTTTTTATGGTTGAGTAATATTCTATTGTATGTATATATTACATTTTATTTATCCATTAATCTGTTGATGGACACTAAGGTGGCTTCCGTCTATTGGCAATTGTGAATGATGCTGCTATGAACATCCAGTGCACAAATATCTGTTCTAGTCCCTGCTTTCAATTCTTTTGAGTATATACCTAGAAGTAGGATTGCTAGGTCATATGGTAATTCTATACTTAACTTTCTGAGGAACCACCAAACTGTTTTCCTCAGTGGCTGCACCATTTTATATTCCCACAAGCAATGAATGAATGTTCCCATTTCTCTACATCCTCTGCAATACTTGTAATTTTCTGGGTTTTTTTCTTTTAAATAATACTCATTCTAGTGGATATGAAATGGTATCTTATTGTGGTTTTGACTTTAATTTCCCTAATGGCTAATGATGTTAAGCATATTTCCATGTGCTTTTTGTCCATTTGTATATTTTCTTTGGAGAAATGTCTATTCAAGTCTTTTACCCATTCTTTATTTATTATTATTTTTTTAAGTTTTATTTTTTTTATTATTTATTACATTCCCCTCCCCCCTTTCTGCTTGCTCTTGCTGTGTGTCCATTCTTGTGTTCCTCTCTGTTTGCTTTGTCTTCCCCCGTTGTGGCAACACACTGAGACCGGTCACCACGCAGGCGGCTTTGCCCCGCTTGTGTGCAGCGTCTGCCTCCATTCACGGCCGGCTCCGCTTCAGTTAGCGGATGGCTGGCTGCGCTCCGTTCACGGGCGACCTGCCCTGCCCATGGAGGCTTTGCCCTGTCTGTGGCAGCTTTTTGCCCTGCCCACGGCGGCTCTGCCCACCCATGGCAGCTTGCCCTTCTCAAGGCGGTCTGCCCGCTAGGAGAGGTCCCAGGAACCAAACCCGGGGCCTCCCATGTGGTATACCGGCGCCCTATCCACTGGGCTATACGGCTGGCCCCTTACCCATTATTTAATTGGACTAGTTTTCTTTTCCTTATCAAGTTGTAGGATTACTTTATATATTCTGGATATTAAACCCTTGTCAGATATATAGTCTCCAAATATTTTCTTTCATTCTATAGGTTGTCTTTTTAATTTTCTGATGAAGGCCTGTGGTGCATAAAATGTTTTTAATTTTGATGAAGTTGCAGTTATCTGTGTTTTCTTTTGTTCTTCATGCTTTTCTTGTAAAGCCTAAACACCATTGCCTATCACAAGGTCCTAAAGATGTTTCAATACATTTTCTTCTAGGAGTATTATAGTTTTGTTTATTATGTTTAAGTCTTTGATCCATTTTGAATTGATTTTTATATATGGTGTGAGGTAGGGATCCACCTTAATTCTTTTGCATATGGATATCCAGTTTTCCCAGCAACATTTGTTGGAGAGACTTGTCCCATTGACTGGACTTAGTGCCCTTGTCAAAATCCAATTGGACATAGATGTGAGTGTTTATTTCTATACTCTAAATTTGACCCCATTTGGTCTATATATCTGTCCTTATCCCAATACAATGCTTTGTAATAAGTTTTAAAATTGGGAAGCATTGAGTCTTCAATTTTGTTCTTCTTCAACATTGTTTTGGGTTTTAGCCAAAACCCTCCTGTATAAATCTAATGATTGCCTGTTCCATTTCTGCAAAGAAGGTTATTTGAAATTTGATTGGGATTGCATTTAATCAGTAAATAACTTTGGCTACAATTGACATCTGAACAACATTTAATCTTCCAATCCACAAACACGGAATATCATTTCATCTATTTAGGTCTTCTTTGATTTATTTTAGCAATGTTTTATAGGTTTCCGTGTATAAGTTTTTTACTTCCTTGGTTAAATTTATTTCTAGATATTTGATTTTTTTAGTTGCAATTGTAAATGGAGTTTTTTTTTTTCCTTGATTTCTTCTTCAGGTTTTACAAGAATATAGAAACACTGCTGATTTTACATGTTGGTCCTGTATCCCACTACTTTGCTGAATTAATTTATTAGCTTTAGTAACATTGTTGTGGACTTTTCAAGATTTCCTAGGTATAGGATCATGTCATCTGCAAACAGGGAAAGTTTTACTTCTTCCTCTCCAATTTGGATGCTTTTTATCTCTTTTACTTGTCTAATTGCTCTGACTAGTACTTCCAATAAAATATTCAATAGCAGTGGTGACAGTGGGGGAATCCTTGTCTTGTCTCTGATCTTAGAGTGAAAGCTTTGTGTTGTACTGTTGAATAGGCTATTACCTGTAGGTTTTTCATATTTACCCTTTATCATGGTGAGGAAATCGTCTTCTATTCCTAGTTTTCTAAGTGCTTTTACAAGAGTGATTGCTGGATTTTGTCAATAGCTTTTTCTGCATAGATTGATATGATCATGTTTTTTTTTTCCTTCATTCTATTAATGTGGTGTGTTACATTAATTGATTTTCTTGTGTTGTACCACCCTTGCATACCTGGGATAAAAGCCACTTGATCCTGGTATATAATTCTCTTACTGTACTAATGTGCTGTTGGGTTTAATTTACAAGTATTTTGTTGAGGATTTTTGTACCTATATTCATAAGAGAAATTGGTCTGTAATTTCATTTCTTGTAGTATCTTTAGCTGGTTTTGGTATTGGGGTGATGTTGGCCTCCTAGAATGAGTTAGGTAGTGTTCCCATCTCTTTACTTTTTTGGAAGACTTTGAGTAGGATTGGTGTTAATTCTTCTTGGAATCATTGGTAGAATTCAACTGTGAAGCCATCTTGTCCTGGACTTTTCTTTGTTGGGAGGTTTTTGATGACTGAAGCAATCTCTTTATTTGTAATTGGTCTGTTGCTCTCTTCTGTTTCTTTTAGAGTTAGTGTAGGTTGTTGGTGTGTTCCTAGGAATATATTCATTTCATCTAAGAAGTCTAATTTGTTGCCATACAGTTGTTCATAGTATCCTCTCATGATCCTTTCCATTTCTGTGGGGTCAGAAGTAATGACCCCCCTCTCATTTCTGATTTTATTTGAAACTTCTCTATTCTTTCTTAGTCTTGCTAAAGGTTTGCCAATTTTATTGGTCTTCTCAAAGAACCAATTTTTGGTTTTGGTTTATTTTCTATATTGTAATTTACTCTCAATTTCATTGATTTCTGCTCTAATCTTTGCCATTTCTTTCTTTCTCCTTACTTTTGGATTAGTTTGCTGTTCTTTTTCTAGTTACCCCAGGTGTACATATAAGTATTTGATTTTTGCTTTCTTATTTTTCAATGTAAGCATTTTTGGGCTATAAATTTCCTTCTCAGCACTGCCTTCACTGCACCTCATGAGTTTTTACATGTTGTGTTTTCGTTTTAATTAGTTTTGAGATATTTACTGATTTCTCTTGCAATTTTTTTCTTTGACCCACTGATTGCTTAAGGGAGTATTGTTTAACTTCCATATATTTGTGAATTTTCCAATTCTCCATCTGCGTTTCCAGTTTCATTCCAGTATCGTCAGAGAAAGTGCTTTGTATAATTGCAATCTTTTAAAATTTATTGAGACTTGTTTGTGACACAACATGTGGTCTATCCTGGAGAATGATCCATGTGCACTTGAGAAGAATGTATATCCTGCTGTTTTGGCATGCAATGTTTTTTAATATGTCTGTTAGACCTAGTTCATTAATCATACTTTTCAAGTTCTCTGTTTCCTTATTGAACCTCTGTCTAGATGTTCTATTTATTGATGAGAGGAGTGTATTGAAGTCTCCAAGTGTAATTGTAGAGATGTCTATTCTCTCTTTAGTTTTGCCAGTATTTGCCTCATGTATTTTGGGGCCCCGTGTTTAGGTGCATAAATATTTTTATTGTTATTTCTTAATGATGGATTGCCCCTCTTATTAATATATAGTGTCCTTCTTTGTCTTTCATAAAGTCTCTTTTGTCCAATATTAGTATAGCTATCCCAACTCTTTTTCATTACTGTTTACATGTAATATCTTTTTCCAACTTTTCACTTTCAACCTATTCATGTCTTTGGGTCTAAGTTAGTCTCTTGCAACTAAAAGAATATAGCTGAGTTATACTTTTATATCTGTTCTGCCAATCTGTGCCTTTGATTATTCAGTTTAATCCATTAACAGTCAATGTTATTACTGTAAAGACAGTACTTATTTCAGCCATTTTATCATTTGTGGTTATATGTCATATCTTTTTTTTCTCTCTTTTTACCCTTTTAATAACCCTTACTGATAATCTGCATTTCTTCACTCTACTCCAAGTCTCTCTCTCCTGTCTTTTCCTTTCAGCCAGCAGAATTCCCTTTAATATTTCTTGTAGGGCAGGTCTCTTGTTGACAAAATCTTTCAGTATGTTTATTTTTCAATATTTTAAACTCTCCCTCATTTTTGAAGGACAGTTTTGCCAGATAAAGAATTTGGGGCTGGCAATTTTCCCCTTTCGGTATCACTAC
>PVKH010004976.1:12427-22759 GCA_004027955.1 Chaetophractus vellerosus
TTAAAGATTTATTTATTTTATTACATATCTCCCCTTCCCCCCCACTGCGGTGACGCACCGAGACTGGTCACTGCACAGGTGTGGCTTTCCCCGCTTGTGGGCGGCTTCTGCTTCTATTCACGGCAGGCTCTGCTTCAATTCGCGGGTGGCTGGCTGCGCTCCATTCGCGGGCGACCTGCCCTGCCCGTGGCGGCTTTTGCCCTGTCCGTGGCAGCTTTTTGCCCTGCCCACGGCGGCTCTGGCCCACCCATGGCGGCTTGCCATTCTCAAGGCGGTCTGCCCGCTAGGAGAGGTCCCCGGGAACCGAACCCGGAGCCTCCCATGTGGTATGCCGGTGCCCTATCCACTGGGCTATTGAGCCGGCCCCTGTTGAGATATTCTATTTCTTCTTGAACCAGTGTAGGTAGTTTGTGTGTTTCTAGGAATTTGCCTGTTTTGTATTGGTTATCTAATTTGTTAGTGTTCAGTTGTTCATAGTACTCTCTTATAATCCTTTTATTTCTGTGGGATTGGTAGTAATTTCCCCACTTTCATTTCTGATTTTTATTATTTTCATCCTATCTCTTTTTTTCTTTTTCAGACTAGATAAAGATTTGTCAATTTTATTGGTATTTTCAAAGAACCAACTTTTGGTTTTGTTGATTTTTTCTATTGTTTTTAATTAGCTTTTTCATTTATCTCCAATTTAATATTTGTTATTTCCTTCCTTCTGCTCACTCTGGGTTTAGTTTGTTCCTTTTCTAGATCCTCTAGTTGTGGGGTTACCTCTCTGATATGAGATCTTTCTTCATTTTTGATGTAAGCATTTATAGCTCTAAATTTCCCTCTGAGTACTTCTTTATTGCATACCATAAGTTTTCTTCTACAGTTTCACTGTTAAGACCATCCAGTGAATTTTTATTCCAGATATTATATTTTTAAGCTCTAGCAATCCATTTAGTTCTTTTTGTTTTTTCTTTTGTATGTCTCATCTCATTTTTTTAATCCTTATTTGATTTAAATGATTATTTGCTCATTCCATCATCTGTGTCATTTCATTGAGCCTATTGACTGATTTTTCTCTTGATTATGAACATTCACACTTTTTCAATAATAATAGTTATTTTGAATGGATGCCAGGCATTATGAATATTATGTTGTTGGGGGTCTAAGTTTTGTTTTCTTCTTTTAAACATTTTCTTTTCATTGTCAGTTGTTTTACTTGTGAAACAAGTAAAACCCTTGATGATTCCTTCAAGGGTTGTTTTTAAGCTTTATTAGGGCAGGTCTAGAATATTCTTTTTTTCTAAGCCTGATTTAGCTCATCTACTAAAACATTATCCTTCTTGGTATTCATTGAATATCTTGTGTGTGAAATGAGGTTTTTCCACTCTTGTTTCAACTCAGTGTCTCCTAGTCTTGGGTAAGCTCTGAAAGCTGTTCAACTAACAGTTTCCCAGTAGTTGTTCTTTGGCTGCTTTTCATACAGTCAGTTTTTCTACTCCCAGCTTTATATACTACTTGAGACTCAAAGAGAACTGTGTTTAGTGACTTTTGTGGACTAAATCTGTAAAGCCTATGTTCTTTCTTTTGTGCAGCCACTGAAGTCTCTGCTTGATTAACTTAGTGATGAGTGAATGATTCCATAGATATTTACTGAAATGCCTTGAATCAATAAATCTACCACCTTTTTCTGAAGGCTCTCTGTGTGTAGGGGTGCACATTCAATGCTCCAGCAGTTTACAACTCTTCCTTACCTTTTACTTCCTGCTTATGCAGATCCTCAACATTAGCCAGAGATGAGAGATAAGGGCCTTCTCAGATCTTTTGTGGGCATGTGAACAGCCCATATGTGTGGCTTTCTAGATCCCCAGGAATATATCAGAGTTACTCAAATTCCCTGCCATCTATGGGCATTTCATTCTCTAGATTTTCCTTTTTTGAGATTTTTGTGTTTGCACCAAATTTCAGGAAGCTGCAAAGTTAGACAAGTGCCACTGATGGTTTGCAGCAAGCACCATGGGGATAGGGCTTTTTTTGATGAGTGAACACTGACTCATATGAAATAAAGATAAGCCCTCTGAATGGTGCTTGTATTAGTCAGCCAAAGGGGTGCCTTTGCGATAAACTAAGAATTGGTTGGTTTTTCTAAAGGGTATTTATTTGGGGTAGAAGCTTACAGTTACCAGGCCATAAAGCATAAGTTTCTTCCCTCACCAAAGTCCATTGCAACGTGTTGGAGCAAGACAGCTGCCGACATTTGCCAGGGTTCAGGCTTCTTGAGTTCCTTTCTTCCCAGGGCTGCGTTTCTCTCCAGGCTTAGCTCCTCCACTTGCGCCACAAGGTCAGCTGTAGACTATCAGGCGAGCGGCTCACCTCTCTTCTCCTGGGGCATTCTCTCCAACATCAGAACTGCTTCTCAAAAACTGCTTCTCAAATCTCTGCTCCCTCTGCCTTTTGCCTTGCCTTTTATACTTGTGACCACACATACTGAGGGGCAGGGCTCAACGCCCTACTTACGTGGTCCAGTTAACACCCTAATCATGACCTAATCATGCCCAGATGAACATTAGTCTACAAGCATGATTCAGTATCGATTTTTGGAATTCATAATTACATCAAATGGCTGCAGTACTTTTCCAGTAAGTTTCCAGAAAGGTCAAAGAGTAATAATTCTCAGCCTCATCCAATGGCTGCTAGGCTGCTGGCTTTCACAGCCACCAAGGTTCCAAGCTGCTGGTTTTCAAGACCACCACAGAACTAGGGAAAAGAGGATAGGACTAGGACAAGTTAAAATGCCATAAAATTCACTTTGCCTACCAAGATTCTGCCATTTTTCTTGGATAAATGTTCCTTGGGTTGTTGCTAGCCTTTGGCTAATTCCCAGAGTTCTGAAAGAGTGCATCTTCACAGTTTTTGCCAATATTGTCATTTATATATGGAGGAGCAGATTTTCTGAGGTTCTCACGCCACCATTCTGGAAATACATCTCCACAATTGCCTATTTTTAAAGCATGCTCATGGAGCACATTGCCTTCATTAAATTAATGCATTTCTAATTCTTTGATTTTAGGCAGTTTAGATCTAATACCATAAATATTGAGGATTTGGGCCATCCAAATATTACTCCGTAGAAAATGGGCAGTTCTGTTTGTAAAGTTTCCTCCAATTTAAGGCAGTAGAGAGCAGTAGCAATATAAGGAGGATTGGCCTTAGTGTTGTCTCCAGCATCAGTATTTTTATAGAGGAGGGTTTAAACATGGCAGTAAATGTAGAAAGGGGACTCCAGGAATCCTGGGACTGTTTTAACTTAGACTGTGTATATGGTTTTTGTTTTATTTTGGTTTGTTTTTGAGGTACTGAGACCAGGGACTGAACCCAGGACTTCATGTATGAGAACCCCGGCGCTCAACCACTGAGCCACACCAGCTCCCCTGAGTTGGTTTTATAATTTGTTTGCTTTTTTTTGTTGGTGGTGTTTTTTCTGTTTTTAATGGTTTTAGGAGGCACCGGGACCAAACCTAGGACCTTACATGTAGGAAGCAGGCACTCAACTGCTTGAGCCACATCCACTCCCCTAGAGCGTGTATTTTTAGGAGTGGCTGTGAATACAAATATACTTGAAGATTATAAGAGCTCTCAGCACTCAGAGTCCACTTATTATTCCCACTGATTGAACTGGTCAAGAAGAGAAAGGCATTCTCACTTTGCTACTTACAGTCTGGTTCATGACTTGAGTAGCCATTTCACGTTTCAGTTCCCTTATCTGAAAAATGAGAGAATTAAGCAGATACTGTCCAGCTTTAAAATTTTTATTCTAAAATTTTGAAGCACTTTAATATTCTACTAATATTAAAGAAACTTTAATATTATATGGCAAGAAAGTATGCTAATGTATTTTTCAGAGGATTTTCACTGATGTGTGTTATATTTGACCCCTCAGCTACTTATAATTTACCATAAAACCTTATTTCTTGTGGCTCCTGGTTAATCGATATGTTAGTGGAATAATTATTTAAACCAAAACCTTTTCTTTAGAAACACATTTAGAGATAAATTTCTATTGTTTTAATGAAACCAAGTGAATTTATTCTTCATTGCATATATCTTTCTTAAAGATAGCCTACAAACTTTCACTAAATTGTCTCCATTCTGATTTTTCTAAATTACAGAAATTTTAAAATCAAAACAATGAAGTTACTTTTTATAAAGTTTGCCTCTTCTGTTATTGCCACATTTTAAAAGATTTTACTGCAGGAGAAAAAGTGATAATAATTAGTATGTTAACCAAAATGAAACATACAGAAACTGTATATTCATTTGGTTTATATCATTCATGTAATTGCTGCTGGCAGCCTAATGCTTGTTCTTGACTTAGAACCACCATTCATCTTCTTTCTAAAGGCTTTTGATTACTGTGCTGTGAAAAAAATGTAGTAGTGTCATAGTACTTATTGATTTTGTATATACTTGGCTGTGAAATATTTGTTCTTTTCTTCTTAGGAGTCTTAAATAGAGTCATGGAAAGTCAAAACTGAAAGAAACAATAAATATTCTTTTGTTCAGTCCTTCTTGCCCTTTCCCCTTACCATAGGACTCCTCCTAGATTAAATGAGGTTTCCAGATTTTTAACGTTGATTAAAAACATTGGAAAAAATAGTTAGATAATGATGCATGGACTCTCTAAATTGTATGATTCAACCTGAACTGTTTGTTTCTTTGTTTTTGTTTCAGCTAATTTAACACAAAAATTGAAATAAATTATATATGACAGGAAAATCATTAGTAAAAATATTGTCATCTTGGGTGATCGTTACTCTTGCTTCTCTCCTTTATGCTGGTAATCAAGAATTAATATTTTGGGAATATGGCAGCTGGACTTTGGGGGTGTTACTCTATTCTTTCTATGTTATGTGCCTTGGCAATCAAGAAACCCACTCTAATATTTGGCCAATATAGAAGCTGCAGGTAATATTCTCACAATGTATTGCGTGACCAAATGTAACTTCACTTAATTTCTTTTCTTTATTCCCCCTTCTTTTGATTTCTTCTTTTCTTTCTACTTTATTTGTACCTTATCCCTACCATAGCAATCTGTAGATATTGTTTAACCTTCCCTATAGTATCAAGTGCTCAAGATGTTTCAGAATCCTGTAAATAGTGTACATTAACCAGCCCTACACTGTAAGATTGTAATTTTCCCAGAAAACTATCTTAGTTAATAATAATAATAATAATAATAGCTAATACTTACATAGTACTATGTGCCATGTACTGTTCCAAACACTTGGCAAAGTTAGTTTATTTACACTTTAAATAATTCTTTGAGAGATGTCTGTTATTTTCTCTATCATTTTAAATACCTTAATATTATTTTAAAATGATTAAACATATCCTTTTATCAATAAGAAATAGGGGAATTTCTTGCTTCCCAGAACTTCAAGATACCTTTTATTTAATCCATAGTTCCACAAGTTCAACTAAAATGAATATTAATTTTTGACATAAGAAGAAGCCTTCTTTTTTCCCTTCATTAATTCAAGTTTTAAAAGAGATTACAGAGACAGTTTATCACCATCATTCCCAAGCTGAGCAACAGCTTGCCTAACTGAGGATGGTGGTACGTTAAAAAATTAAACTCTCAGTACTTGACCTTACCAGATCTTTATCTTTTGAGAAACATCACTTAGAAATTTGAAAGGAAAAGTACATTGGTGTTTTCTGTGTTGATTAGAGTGGTGTTTTTCTGTATTAGAGTGACAGCCCCAGGAGTTTCTAGTCATACAATTATAAAACAAAAAGCCCTTTTATTTTATCACATAATACGTATTCATTTTGTATAATACATATAATCAGAACAATGGAGGGTAGTGAAGGAGGGAGGGAGAGGAAAGGAGGGAGGGAAGGAGGGATAAAAGAAGAGGATGGAAAGGAAGAGGAAAATCACCTGAAATCCCACCAGCCATTGATAATTATCATTAACATTGAAGAGTACATTCTTTTATTCTTTTATGTGTATGTATGTATATAGATGTGTATTTCTTAACACAATTAGTATACTGTCATACTCCTATCTAACTTGCTTTTTGTTTTCTTTTTTCTTTTTTGTCATTGTTTTCTGCTTTTTTCACTAAACAATATATGGCTTTATTGTATAGACAGATATACATAGTTAATTTTAAAAGTTACCTACTATTGAACACTTGGGCTGTTTCCAATTTTTTTCATATCTTTTGCATAATCACAATTTATTCCTCTGGGTAAAGTTCTAGAGAAGGAATAAGTGAGTCAACAGGTAAGTAACATCTAACAGCTTTTGACATTATTGCTAAATTACCATCTCAAAAAGCCATATAATTTAAATTCCCTCTGGCAGAGTATGAAACTACCCAATTTTCAGCAAATATTGTTATTCATATTGCCATTCTTTGATTAGTAAGAAGAAACTTTTTTTTCAAATGATTATTGGCTATTTATCAATCTGGGTTAAAAAGCAACTCTACTTTCCCATAACTTTAACTAGATTATTGTGAAACTGAATTCCCAGTCAAATAAGGCACAAATGATTGCCAAATTCTGCCTATTATTATATGCCTTCTGATTTTAAAGCCTCAGCAAACATGGAGTTAGAGCTGGAGGTCATCCGATGCTTGAGATTAGCACTTACAGATGCTGTCAAGGACATTGTACAACAGATAACATCTGTGATGAGCTCTGGGGAAAACTGTGAGACAAACCTAAGCAAGACCAATGTTCCTGAGAGTTTGCTTAAGAGCATTCCAAAAGAATGGAATTATATTCCAAAAGACAGCAGAAGGAAAGAATCAAGTAAAGGTAAGGACATTTGTTTTTCTTTAAGAAAACACCCCTGAGGAAGAATTGTTCTAGGATATGTGATAAGTAAAATTCTAAAAATTGTAAGATTAAGAAACTATATGAATCTTCCTTCCATCAAATATATTTGGGACCCTTAGTTTTGCTTATTGTGAATCCTGTAATCAAGGAAACCAGGAATGAAAATAGTTCGTGGTTGCCTTCTTTAAGCACTGCTTCAGACTTTTCATTGATATATTGTGTTCATGAGAGCATTCACTGATTAGTCACATGATTTTGACTAATTTCCTTTAAATTTAAGGAGTAATCTAAAATTCACACTCTCTGAGAAGATTGCTCTAATATTGTTTAATTATTCTTTCCCTTAAATTTTCCCCCAGTAATCACCAATGATTACTTTCTTTTCCTTTGTTAACACACCTACATGTACATCTTTTATGTAAAAAAATCGCACCCTGTTTAGGTAAAAAAACTAAATCTATTTTTCTGAAAGGGATTCCCCCCCCCCCCATACCTGTGGTTCTGAATTCAGTGCATAGTTCCTTTTCAGGACAGTGCATCTACCAAATATATTTAAGAACCATCCGTTATCCACATTATTTATTTATTTTATTAATCAAGTCCTCTCTTAAATGTTTTTTCCCTACCTAGTTTTTCTACTTTCCCAGAATTTCACGAGATCCCTTTGAATGTATATTATGCATCTGTATTCATGAATCTTCTTTAGGATCTTTAAAAATAAAAAACTTTCCCCTTATATATTTATCTTTAAAGAATTTTTTTTTCACTTACTTTAGGAAAGCTTTCCAACACTAAATCCACTAAATTGAAGGGACTAGCCTTTCTTTCATTCTTCTCCATGGAGATCCTAAATAATGTGGCTCTTATCCAGCAACCTTATATTACAAACTCAAATCAATTATCTATCTGTGACCTTTCATAGTAATGCCTTAATTCTGTTCAAGTCCTATTAAACTTCCTTTGAATCTAGTAAAGCCATTTAATTGAAATTGGAAAATGTCAGCTTTTCATTACTTAAGTACTTCCTTGTCTAAGAGTTGCCATCTCTCCTTCATTTTAGCTTTTGGATATTTCATACATTTTGAGCAATTTAGGAGGCATGATCTATAATTAACATATGATGTTTTACAAGTAGCACAGTTTTGCTTGTGGCTTTCAAATCCTTCTATTCATGAACAGTTTTGCTTTCTTCAAACATTTTGGAATTCTTCCATAACATTTTAAATAGCTCTCATCCCAAAAAATGTTTATTTTATAGATACCAGTTGTTGGGGTTTTCCTCACTAAATAATATTCTTCACCAAATTATCATTCAGGGTAGAAGTACAACATATACATAGCCATAAAGTGGTACCAGGCCACGTGACCAGAAAATGGTGGAAGAAAGTGCTTTATAAAGTATGTTGTGTATTCTATGTGGCTATGACAATTGGAGAAAGCTATTGATCTTAATTTTTGCCCTCTGAAATCATACAGGAACTTTTAGACTAACACTTCTCAACCTTTTTTTTAACTTCACTAACAATATACAGAACAGACTCTATTTACAGGCTAGACATTAAGTGATTTGTTCACTCCTTTATTCATTCAATAGATATTTGCGTAGTGAGTGTGTACTACAAACCATGCACTGCTTTTTTTTTTTAAATTAGAGAAGTTCTGGGTTTACAAAACAATCATGCATAAAATACAGAATTCTCATATACCACCCTATTATTAACACCTTGCATTGGGGTGGTACATATGTTACAATTGATGAAAGAACCATTTTTATAATTATGTTAGTAACTATATAGTTCAGGGTTTAACTTGGGTTCACTGTATTGTACATTTCCCTGAATTAAAAAAAAATTTTTTATTCTAGTACTATATATACAATCTAACAGTTTCCTTTTAACCATTTTTAAACATATAGTTCAGCACTATTAATTATATTCACAATATTCAGGCACTGCTTTTGAAGCCAGGGATACCCAGTAAATAAGCTATCTCCTCTTGGTGCTTGAAGTCCAGTAAAACAGCTTCTAAATAAGCACAAATACCTCAGGGCCTATACAAAACAATTCTTTGGCCTGTGAAAAGAAAGAAAGAAAGAAATTAAACTTTACTAAAATTTCATGTGGAGATTGTCACTGGAACCCTCCTTTGTACCGTGAGTGAGCCAGTCCTGTGTTAGGGACAATCCAAGAAGAAGCTCAAGGGAAAGCACTCTATTTTGTGGGGGAGAGAATGGACAGTGGCAACCTTACTCCTTCATTGGCTTTCAGTGTATGGTAATAAATTAAAATTTTCATATATGTGACAGAATCTAGTTTTAACAAAACTGATCCTCACAAAATATACAAGTAGCTTTAACATATTCTTGTATATCAACTGCAGATTAAAGCTAAACCTGGGAATGGAAAGAAGAGCAAATAATGACAAAGTGGAAAAGCTCACACTTATTTCCTTATTTCCATTCCTAGTATGAGTTCTTTCTCAGCCATATTATCAGATGAAATAACAATGATCTAATCATATTTTGTAAGGGGAAAATAAGGAAATGTATGGTGAAGCTATTTGAAAAATGGCTTCCCATACATTATTTTTAAAGAGGAATCTTTCCTCAAATTAGTGTCATGTCTTGAGATATTAGCTAAAGATAGTTTGAAGTCATCTTGATTACCAAGAGATTTCAAAAGTAACATCCAAAACATGAAGATAAACCTCTTGTAATTTTTTTCAGCAGTGTTTTAAGTCAAGTGAAATTTAATGCAATACTTTACAAAATTTGTCTAAACAATGATAAATGTTTAGAGGCCTTTTTTGGAGTACTTTTACTTATTAAAAGACAAATAGCCACTACTGTACAGGAACATTTGTCCTTTCTGCCACAGTGAAAATGGCGGATATAATTAATACAAGGAAAACACTGGGGTGAGAAATAAAATGCATTTCTTTAATTGTTTACCAGCAAATACTGTTACATAGAAAACATTGAAAGTTTAAAGAAAGAAGTGTTAAAATAAATTATACAGGAGACTTACTATACAGTTGGGTCAAAGATCATAGCTCAGCTTAGATATTTGTCAAACTGATTCAAAGAACAAATACACAAAGAACTAGTTGTTTTGTTTTTCACAATTAAAGGAACAATGTACCAGAGATAATATTTTACCTACAGTAAATGAGTGCTTTATGGGAAAACTGTTGGAGTAATTGTTTTAACTGAAACAATGGATTCTGGAGAAAAGTAATAGAGGTAGCACTGCAAGAAAAATGTCCTTATGGCATTGTTCTTATGCAAATTGTTCAGAAAGAAATTGATGGCAAATATATACAAATATACATCAAAATAGTTTATTTTCTGAAAACCTGAAATATTAGCAAGTATCACCTACAAAATTATATCTGTACACTTAAAAACTTGGAATTTTCTAACAAGTTTTTAAAAATTTTTTTATTAGAGAAACTATAGCTTCACAGAAAAATCATGAAGAAAATACAGAGTTCCCATAT
>PVKH010004977.1:0-22650 GCA_004027955.1 Chaetophractus vellerosus
AACCCGGGGCCTCCTATGTGGTAAACCGATGCCTTACCAAATGGGCTACAGCTGGCCCCCACATAGGTGTTTATTTTATGTAGAACATTAGACCCTGAATCATCACAGCATGCTCTGCTAATGGCCAGATTTGCTTTGGCCTATATGTTAATGCACAATCTTGCAATCACTGTGCTTAAAAGTAATATAAGTATCCTGTATTTCTATTGAATTCTGGGTTTTAGACAGAAAATAACAATATAAACCAAATTTGATTTAGATTCTATATTAAGGCTGCCTTTTACAGATTTTTATTATCAGAGATTAATTTTTAAGGTTCATTTTGCAGAAATATACTAAAAGCCATCTCCTTTTCAATTGATCTTACAAAAAATAATGTCTAGGGAGCGGATGCCACTCAAGTAGTTGAGTGCCTGCCTCCCACATGGGTGGTCCTGGGTTCGGTTCCTGGTGCCTCCTGAAAAAACAAAAACAAACAACAAGCAAAACAAATGATAAAACCAACTTAGGGAAACAGATATGGCTTGGTGACTGAGTGCCGGTTGCCCACATACCAGGTCCCAAGTTCAATCCCCGGCCCCTCCTCAAAAAAAAAAATAATAATAATAATAGTAATGTCCATTTGTTCTCTAGTGCAGGCCATTTCAGTATGAAATGTATTTGAGTTTGTCCCTTAAAAGCTGGTTTTTAAAATACATTGTCAATTTGGATGTGTTGTATATAAAAGCAACGCAGCATTTTAGTAATGAGCATCATAGAAGCTTATGTTAGCATTAATCTGATAAACATAAAGATATTCTATAATTCTCTATAATTTCATACATAGAACAAACTAAAGAGTAGTGATTATGTCATGTACCTCTTTTTGTCCTAGGTTTATATCACTTTGAAAAATGTGTGGTGTGGCAGAAATGGATAGAATTAACAAATCTTTTTCTGGCAATTGAAAATTTCTAATGTAATAAAAATAGCATATTTATTATAAAGAAATAAAAGGAAAAATCCTAAAAGTGATTGAGGTAATACCTGATGAAGTTAAAAATATATGTCCATGTTCTCAGCCTTACGGTCCTTATAATCCAGGCTTAGTGGTATATTAGTTTCCTGGCTGCTAAAACAAATACCATACAGTGATTTGGCCAGCGGGGATTTATTGGCTCACAGTTTTGAGGCTAGAAGTCCGAAATCTAAGCATCAGCAAGGCGATGCTTCCTCCCTGAAGACTATGGCGTTCAGAGGCTGGCTGCCAGCCATTCTTCGTTCTTGGCTTTTCTGCCGCCTGGCAATGCACATGGCAGTGTCGTCTTCCTTCTCCTCTGGGTTTTGTAGACTTCTGGCTTCTTTCCATGGCTTTCTTTTTCTATGTCTGAATTTCATTCTGCTTTTAAAAGTCTCCAGTAATGTGGATTAAAGCCTAACCTGATTTAGTTGGGCCACATCTTCAAGTGATCCTATTTACAGTGGGCCTGCACCCACCAGCATGTGGGCCAAGACCAAGAGTATGTCCAAACTGGGATACATTATTCAATCCACCACAAGTGCTTTAACCGTTGTTAGTTATGTATACATGTTGATAAATAAACATTTACGAATATTCTGGCAGGAGATGTATTATTGTTACTATTTGATAATTGAAGACTAGTTAATGATTAAAGAAGTATAGTGCCTGGGATTCAAACCAGGTCTCTGCTACCCCTAGAATCTTCATTCTTCACCACAGTGCCTCCAAAATCTAAAATACATCAGAAACCCAATTAAGCATACAGACTTCTGATGATCCACTGCCACTTACTAGCTGTTAGATATTGGTCAAGTTACCTAATACCTCTGTGTTTCAGATTCTTTCTTTAATGGAAATAATAATAGTACTTAACCTCATGGAATTGAAATGAGAATTAAATTAGTCAGTACATATAAAGCACTTAGAATAGTGCTTTAGTAAGTGATATCTAAATGTTTACTATTATTATTGTTTAAATTATTATTATTTTTGCTTTTTTTTACATGTTCTTTTTTTCATCATTTGAACTGATTAAACATCAAAATGTCTCAAATGTCTAATAAATAAGATTTAGCAAATCTTCATTTAAGATAATGTATTTTGAAAACCGACTTTGTCTACGTATATGTTAGGTATTGGAGACAAAAACATTTACAACTATGGTAATACCTTTATATCAGGGAACACACAGCATGTTTTGGAAGCCACTTTTGCAAAACTTTGTAAGTGCTAATAGAAGTCTGCACTAGGTTCTTTGGGGCAGCAAAGTAAGGAAACAGGGTGGAAGGGAGGAGGAAGGAAGTCAGGTAAGGTTTCACAGAGGCAGTAACATTTCAGGAAAGTCTTAAAGTATAAGTACAAGGTTGCCAGGAAAAAAATGAAAGAAATTAGTTTCAAATAAATAAAATGAAACATATAAAAGCATGAAAACATGATTCATAAGTATCTTCTTAATTGTCAAATGAAAATCAAAGTATGTTTGTAGGTTTTTTTATATACATATTATGTTTAAGCATGGGCTTGTGTTATACATAATATTTTATTCTTAATTTAAAAATTTAACCATAACAACTCAGTTGATTAAATTGAGATACAATTTTCACTAAGTTGAAGTTAAGTTATAGATACTATAACATGGATGAACCTTGAAAACATGCTAAGTGAAAGAAGCTGGTCACAAAAGACCACCTGTTATGAATCCATTTATGTGAAGTGCCCAGAACAGGCAAAACTGTAGGAACAGAAAGTACATTCTGTTGCCTAGCCCTGGATAGGATTGGGGAGTGATAGCCAAAGGGTGCAGGTTTTCTTTTTGGGTAATAAAAATATCCTAAAGTCAATTGCAGTGATCATCACACAACTCTATGACTATTAAAAACCTTAGAATTATACACTTTAAATGGGGATGAATTGTATGGTAAATAAATTATACCACAGTAAAGCTGTTACCCAAAAAAGCAAGTTAAATTCTCCAGTGTTATTATTAAATCCATGCTCCATCCTTTATTCAGATAGCATTGAATATCTTTATAAAAACACCAGAAATATCTGCCATTGCTTGCTGTATTGAGTTCACAGAAGTATACACCAGACACTACATTTCAAATGTAAAATAAAAGCCTCATTTATGAGCTTCAGAAATCCTGAGGATTATAGAAACCATCAAATTGTTACCATTTAGTTTTTAGAATATACATCATTAGTTCACTTGATGATTCCAGGAGGATTTTACAAATCATTGTCAGGTAATTCACTTGAGAGAACTAATGTGGATAGAAAAATGAGCTCAGTTTTCATCTGTCATATATTTGGAACCGAACCATTACAGGTTAAAAATGTCCTCTGGGCAGTTATTGCCTTCAATTAACCTCATACCCTATCAAATTAGTTATTGTACCTGCCTGTCTTTAGGACTTTTGGTAGACAAATGTTGAAAGTGCAATAGGGGGTTTCCCATTATTATATTGCAGGTTTGCAATGGATTTTGAGGTGCCCGTTATATGATAAATTCAGTGCTCTTCCTAACATGAAACAAGGTGAAATTGCTCTTTTTATTTTGCAGAAACTAGCTTCCAATTAGTTAAGAAGTATAAGTTGTAGCTAAATTGTGAAATTAACACTCATTTAGGTACACATATTGGTCCTCTTTTCTTGAAGAATGACATGACAGCCCAAGATAGAAAAAATTAAGGCAGCATATGTTTTTAATTACCTTCCTCTTACACTGTGAATTACATTAGCTTGTTTAATTAGGATGCCAAATACATGGTAGCTCTTGAAAGTATGCACCCATCATCCAAATTTTGATCTATGAATACAATAAAGTGATATTACGAACAAAGGAGAAACCCACATTTGGGTTTTCAGCTCATAGACTTTAAAACTACACACTGTAAACATAGTGTGGTTTCAATTTGGTATCTCAACTTCACCAAGAATCTAGCGCATACTAAACATATGTTTTGAGAAGTAATGCCACTATTCTGAATCGGTAATGAAAGTGCTTTGGTAATCAGATAAGTATTTAATATTTATAATTAGAATAAAGTGTAATTTCCAGAAAAATATAATATCACCTAGAACATTTATTACAGAAAAAGCTCCGTTTTTAAGCCATCAGTGCTCTTCTAAACATTTCTCACTATGTTTAAGGAGCTTCGTGTAATCATATTCAAGACCTCTTATCTTGCTGATTATGTTCAGCAACCATAGCTAAATATTTCACTACCAAAGCTGAAAATCATAATGACACATCAGCACACACATAATAAATTAAGTTAATGAATGCTGGGAGGTGCATTTTTTTATTTGCTCCAGGTTTGTAATTTGTTCATGGGTAGCATATTGTATTTTTAAAAGAAGGAAAATATGGTGATGACATGACTGTCAAACTTTGTTTTGTCTATGCAGGAACAAACTGATGTTTTAACCGGAATAAAAAGGGTATATACAGATATGGGTTAAAACGTCCTAGCAGCCAAAATAGATACCCCTAATTAAACATTAATTAAAACGTTTCATGCATGCTCTTACATAATTTTTATGCTGAAAATAAAAGTTTCTGGCAAAAATGGCTTGTTTGTATGTTGACAGCCAAAACTATTGTGTTTTTTAGCTAAATACATATAAAAATATTACTTATATTCTTAAGCATTTTGTCAAACTGTTTACTTTCCAAAGACTGAAAAAAGAAAAGTTATAAATTGGCTGATTTAACCCCAGGAAAATGCCTTTTTGTATTGTATTCCATGTCCTTGTTTCAGTTGTCCTCTTGTAACTTGTATCTAACTTTAATGTAAACTCAGGGTTTTCTGTTTGTCTGTTCTGCCCCTCAAGGCATAAGGCCATGCTTGTGAGTTTTGGGAGCCTGCTTGTCTGGGAAATATTTTAATAATGAGCCTTTGGAATCACAGGCCTTCTTGGAGCAACAAAAATCTGCTCCATATTCAGGTGAAGGTGATCACTTCTCTTGCCCTGTTTCTGTATGATGGAGTATAACATTTTTGTTTGTTTGGAATTAGAATTTTAAAGTTAGCAGTGGTAACATGTTAACTTTTGTAAAATTTTCATGTGGCAGTTTTTTTCTTTTAATTAACGTAACCAACCCAAGGAGATTTGTTTTTGTTTTTTTCTTTTCCTGAATATTTTTGAGAAATTGAAGACTTAAACCTCGACTTATACCTCTTATTATTTAAAACATCTTAGCATCTCCCCAGCCATATTTATTGAAATATTTATACTCAGCATAGCTTTTATGTATTTGTGTAGAATGAGTTAGAAAATGGAAGTAATTGTGAAAATTCATAGGGAGGAATTTTTTCTACAAACTACCTTGATATTCAGATGAAAGTCTTGTTTTCTCTTGAGTTATCACAGTAATGCAGTGGAAAGATCACTGACTAGTCTCACCCTTGTATACTTTACGTGAGTTATTTGTGGGCACTAGTTTCTTCAACTATTAAGTAAGAGAGTTGAACTACCTTATTGCTAAAGCTCTTTCATACTGATATTTTGGAATTCTCTACCTCAGTTCATCAGTTTAATTTTTATATATTGGTGTGCCTTTCAACATTCTGAGTCATAGAACTGAAAAGAACCTTGGGAGATAATCTAGTCCATCTGCCTTATAGAAAAGTAGCAATTTGTTCTTACCCTCTGCCTAGAATGCCTTTGCCTGAACCTTCTCAAGCTGGCGCCCTTTGACTCAGAACTGGTTGTAACAATTATTATCCCTTTGGTTGCCAGGATTGATTCCAAAGATCTGACAGCTGGAAAGAAGGGTCCCTATAGTTGGATGTAAAGAGCACCCTGTCTCTAGGGGGAAAGACCATCCTCTGGTCAAGAGTATACTCCTCCCTGTGGCTTATTCATCTTGGTAGCATGAGCACCCAGCAGAGTACCTCGTACTCTTAAATGTTTATTGAATGACTATTATGGATGACAGAAATGGCTCCAGCTTGTCCATATGAGTAGAGTTTCATGTTTTTTTCAGTCTATGGTGGGAGCTGAAATTAGATCTGTAGTTTTTTGAGCACTAATAGTTAGCAAAGACAGTCAAAAAATAATAGAGATATTGAAATATACTTAGTTATCTATAACTATAAAATAAATATGTAATCTATAGACATAGTTATTTAGTAAAGGGTACCTAATGATTTTTGTTTTATAAACCCATTCAGGAGGACCTGAGATATTATTTAAATTATTATCTCTGCCCTTCATTTCTGCAACTGAAGGGGAGAAAAATTCCTCTTCACATATATGGACAAGTATTTTTATATTCAACCCAGACAGGAGAGATTAGTAGTTTTTCTTTAACTAGGGTCTTCTACTTTCTGATTTTTTAGGTGGAAGAAGAATAATTGTACCAGTTCTAATTCTGATAGCCAATTTAAGTTTAAAAGCTAAGGAATGTAAATTCAGTTTGTTTCAGTTCATATCCATCTTATTTAGAAAATACTGCTACTCAGATCATTTGTGAAGAGGTTAATGCATTTCCTTCTTGGAAAATGTATATGTGATTCTAATTCCTAACTAATGTTAAAACAAAGGATATTTTTAGTGTTAGCTTCGATCAAGTCAGACCCCTCTGAAGATACTAAATTCTCTGCCCATGGGAATTTTACTAATGTTATGTGCAACATTATCCAGGTGCTCATAAGCAGGATTACAAATTAAAAATAAAAATGAATGGGTGAACAAATATATCGTTCTTATCTTGTAATTGACAGAATGTTAATCCTTGCACTTTCATTTTTACTTTGCAGTGTTTTCAGATTGAATGCAGAAAGTCTGAGTTTGGTACTAATTCATGAGATCAGCTTAGACAATATAAGTAATGAATGTTCTAAGTGCCTTCTTGTTTATAATCTTAAAACTATAAGGCTGAAGAAAAACATATACTCTGTGTATGTTTAGTTAGCACTAGAATATGGAAGATTGAAGGCATATTTAAGAATAAGTCACCTAGTTTTATTGCTTGTATATTAACTCATTGAATTATTTTGATTCAGGTAATGCATTTCCACCATTCATTTCAAAATACCATGAAGAGAACATTTGTGAACCTGGTGTTAATCAACATTTATTGAACACCTACCTACTCTAAATATTGGAGTTTTTTTTTGGGTTGAAGTCCAGGCTACTCTCTCTTTTCATACTGCATTCTTTTCCTGGGCATTTTCATCCACTCTTGTGGTTTTAAATATCAACAATGTTTCAGTGACTCCCAAATGTATATCTCTTATCTAAATCTCTCTTCTGGCTTTCTAGGATTATTTCAGATATTCTCAGGGATATCTCACAGACATATCAAACTGATTATGTCTGAAACTGCATTTTGATTCTCCCTTTCTCTGTCATATCTGCTTCTCTAGTGTTTCCAATCTCAGTTACATCTATGCAGTTGCTTTTGCCAGAAACTAGGCATCATTCTTGACTCCTTTCTTCCTTCACTTCCCACCCCACCCCAATTCAAATCAGTCACTAACTGCTATCTCTTCTACCTCTAAAACATAACTCAAATGTTTTCACTTTTCTCCATTGCTGGTACTATCACATTAGATCAAGCCTCTGTTTTTCTCTTGCCTGAACTAATGTTGTAGCCTCCTAACTTATTTCTCTACTTCTAATTTGGCCAACTCAAATCCATTTCCAAATAAGAGCTAGAGTGAATTATTAAATATGTATATATAATTATATCACTTTTATGCTTAAAACTCTTCAGTGGCTTTCCATTGCTTTAGAATAAATACCTTCTCTTCTATCCATTCCAGAAGAAGTGATGGGGCCTAAACTGACGGTTGATGGAGGAGTAAACACATGCAAAATGCACTACACTGTGTGCCTCATGGTCTTGCTGTCACTCAGCTTCCTCTACCATCTTTTCATCAAAACTTTAACTACTGTTATGTCAATATATCTTAAGTTGTTATTGAAAATGTGCTGCCTCTGGAGGACAGAGGAGCAATATTTTATCTTGCTCTCCTCTAGTTGCATTCCTTCTCCACCTCCCCCACCCCACCCCTATAGTTTGATGACTGTTAGCTCCCAGATCCACTCCAAACCTCAAACTCTGGGCACCATCAAGGGCAGGACTACCCATATCCTGAATACCTAGAAAATGCCCAGTACAGGGTATGTGCTTTGTAAATATGTGTTGAATGAAAGAATGAATGGGTTAACTGGGTAAGTGGATGAACATATGAAATTACTTGAAATGGTTCTAGCCCTATGAGAATATGAAGCAGAATAATAAGCATAGTTCCTGACTGAAAGGGTGCACAGAAAAAAAGGTATATTTATCGCAGCCATTTAACTTACTTCCTAGGATGCTCTTCCCTCAGTTATCTTCCAGGTTTGCTTCCTCACCTCTTAAGTCTTAACTCAAATGTCGCTAACTAAGTGAGACCTTCTTTGATGACATATCATCGATTCCGCACTCCCCAAACACATTGCCTCTCCTTGGCTTACTTTTCTCCTTAACACCAACAAACATTTCTACATATATGTGTGTTTATGTTTATTATTGCAACAGAACTTGTTTGCTGTCTGTCTCCTTCAGATAGAATGTGAGGAATTTTTATCTCTATTGCTCATTACTTAGAACAGGACTGGTAGGCATTTAATAAATATTTATAGAATATAAATGAATGAATGAACATAACTAGCAATGCCATCTTTTTTAAAAAAATTTTACTTTTATTGGGGAAATATAGGACACATTCAGAAAAAAACAGCAAAAATATTTATCACACGGAGAACAACCATTTACCCACCACCCAGATCTAGAAATAAATTATTGCCGGCACCTCAGATGCCTGTCATATGCCTCCTCCCAATTACTACCTCCTCTCTCCAGTTACCCAAAGGGAATCACTGTTCTCACACTTCTGGTAATATCTCTGTTGCCTGTTTGTTTTTTTTAGATTGTGCACCTAAGCATTTGTCTCTAAAACTTTTGCTTTAGTTTAGTTTAAAAATCTTTATATAAATTAATCAGTGTGTGTTCTATGCCATGCGTCAGAACTTCTAACATTCAACATTATGTATGTGGAAGTCATGCATGATATTGCATTTAGCTTTAATTTGCTTTTATTTCTGTATAACATTGCATTATATTACTGTACCATAATTTATTTATATATTCTTCTTTTGAAAGAAATTTTTGTTACTTCCAGGTTTTTTTCGGTCATTTTGAATAATGGTGCTATCAGTATTCCTATACGTATCTCATGGTGCTCAAATGTGAACACTTTTATTGAGCACAATGTTAATAATTAGGAGTGAATTGCTAGGTCATAGGGTGTACATATATTCAGCTTTAGTAAATAATTCCAAACAAGTTTCCAAAGTAATTATATAAATTTTCATTCCTTCTAGCCATGCGTCAGAACTCTAACATACTCCACTTCCTTGCTAATGCTCTACTTTCTTACTAAGTTGTGAAAACTTGTGGTCATCATCCTTTTTTTATTTTAGCCATTAATGCAAGCACATAGTGATAGATCATTGTGGTTTAAATTTGCATTCCCTTGGTTACTAATATATTTTCATATGTGTGTTGGCCATTTGGACACCTTCTTTGTTAAATGAAGCTCAATTTGCTTGACCATTTTTATTTTTAATGGGGTTTTTTGTCTTGTTTGTATGTATTTGTAGGAGTTTGTTGTGTGTTCTAGATCTGAGTCTCTGTGGTGAGCCTTTTCACTTTCTTAGTGGTATGTTTTGATGAATGGAAATTCTGAATTTGACTGTGTTTATCAGTCATTTCCTTTATAGTTAGTAATTTTTATTCTTTGTATGAAGTCTTTCTATACCACAAGGTCATGGAGATATCCACTTGTATTTTCTTTTACAATTTTTTGTTTTGTTTTGTTTTACCTGTCCCATTTAGGGACATTCAATCTGGAAATAGGAAACCATATAAGCAAAAACAGAGGCAAGAAAAGTGTGGGATATTTGGGAGACAGTGAAATGCCAGTTTGGCTGGAACAAAGATTTTTGGTGGACCTTCTGGGAAATAAAGCTACAACGTTAGATTAGGAAAGATTGTGTAAAGCCAAGAATAAGAAACTAAGAAAAATTATATCCTGATTTATTCTTATATGAGCAGGTATCATTTGCAGTAGCCTCCAAAACATCTTACATACAGGTACTTTTGTCTCAAGAGGGACCATACAATAGTATGGATGCCTCAGTACAAATCCATCACCTCTACTGCAAAATGACCACTCTCTTTATCCCCGACCCAAAGAAAAAACAGCAACAGCAAAACAAACAAACCACCTTCTTACTGACTTCATTTTTATGTTTTTAAAAGTCTTCAGTTTGGTGGAAGGATATATATATAGCAATATCTTGGCCTAGCTAGCTATCATCAAATTATTCCTGTTATACAGAATCTTGTAAATGTTTCCCATGAATTGTCCTGGATAATAGCAATATCTGTTGATACTCCTGTTAAGCAAACAAGTAACAAAAAGCTCTCCTGAAATAATCTGTATTCTTTTCCCTAGTAGCCATATTTCTCTGTTAGAATCATCAGCCAAATCAATTTCCTTCAATCTTTAGAATCCATCGTTGCCTTGTATGAAAATATCCTTTGTATCTGATTACTGGAAGACTGGGGATATAATATTGTCATAAACTTTTTCCTTAGTGCTTGATTTTTTTAAAAAGCATGATACATGCACTAATGCAAAGTGTTGACAATAGGGTGGTATATAGGAACTCTGTATTTTATGCATCATTTTTCTGTTAACCTATAACTTCTCTAATAAAAAGCAAAGTACAATACCATCTAAATGTTTGTGTAGGAAAAAAATATATATACACATATATTTGGAAGTAGATACTTTGGTTTCACCAAATGATTAGTTATGTAGTTTTGGTATATAAAGGAAGATTACACTTTTTGATAACTCACAACTGTAGTTTTATGCAATTAGAATATTTTCCCTATTATTCAGTATGGCATAATTGGTCACATATTATTACCCAAACTTGTTCTGCTCTTTTGTAAAACAAATAATAATTATAAAATAAAAAGACTAAATAGTTAAGTCCCATTATCTATTGACAGTGATAGATGAAAAGCACATAGGTAATTAAATCCATTGTCAAAATCAGGAGCTTCTGCATCTTCCTCCATAAAACCTGTTGTAGAGTTGCTAACTGATAGGTGAAATGACAGGTTTGAATTCCAGTTCTTTTTCTCCTCTTCTCTCCTTAACAGAGATACTAACAAACCCTAAGTAGACTCAAAGGCTAGGGAAGTATATAAAGCAAAGGAGGAAATGGATAGAGCCTAGACAATCCAAAGAGAAGCACCCCTGAAATATGAAATTATAGTAGATTTTATATATAGTTTAGACCTAATTTGTTAGTACAGCATTTGATTGCAGATCCAGAACTTTAAAAAAATTAAGGAAAAGTTGTGTTTTTTTTTTTTTAATATCATGCTAAGCTCAAATCTTGGACATTTAAAAATTAATCCTCTACTGGATTCCAATTATTCTTCCACACTCCTATTTATGGCAGAATATCATCCCTGTGGTAGTGTAAAGTTTGTGAATGACTACAGAAAATATGGGGGAAGGGGCACAAATTCAAATCACAGACCTAAAGGGGATATAAACTGAATTCTTCATTTGCAAAAATTATGAAGAATGTAAATGGTGAAATTGTATGTACATGGTTTAATCTTTTCTTACTGAGCTATCTTGAAGGAAAGTGCCTCTGTAATATACCTCTTTTTAGAGTAATTACATTAAAGATCAAGAGGTTACTTTTCCCTTTTATTGAAATAACAGCAGGTGTCTTAGCTGAGGGAATTAATGACCAGGAAAGGAAAGAGACTCTCTCATAGTTAAGAGACCTGTGACTTTTAATCTCTTTTCTCTAGCCATATCAGCTACATTACTTATTTTTATACTGGGAATTTATATGAGGGTAAAATGCTACATAGCAGTTTGAACTTCAAAATACTAATTTAGAATAGTGAAGCATTAAATAGTGTGGTTTGATAAGACTGTTATTTATACAAAATTGAAAAAATATGTGTTTGAGAAATAGTCCGTTTAAATGTCATGGTTGGTTGTTTTTTCTTATTTCATTTTTATGTTGTTTTTAGGAATGAGTTTTCTTGAATTCTTGAAAAGTCTCAGAGGAAAAAAATTGTTATATAGAAAATAATTGCTAAACTGTCAAGTCAGTTCATTTTCATAATTAAGCTTTTTAAAAATGTTATCATTGACTTTATTGAAGCTCCCTGTTGACTGAGGTGAGGTCTAGATATTGCAAATGTAGAAATAAAATGTAAGCAAATCAGCACATTTTTTTGCTACTGTTAGTGCTAGCAAAGAACTCTAAAGTTAATAACAATAAGCCCAATTTTTTTGTTATTATTCTTCAAGTAAAGGAAATCATAATTTGAGTCAGAGCACTGTAAACTTTACCAGTGAGCAGTCCTCTCAGGATGCCGACCAAAAGTAAGCCAACCACTGATAGTCTGTTGGCTAATCAAAATGGATCTCAGTTAAACTCACAGGCTAGTAATTACTAAGAAGTTAGGGCACAAGGTAGTATGCTAAGTATTTCATACATGTTATTTCATTTGTTTTAAAAAACAATATCATGAGATAGAACATTATGCAGATGAAATATGATATTTATAGATGTTATGTAACCTACCCTCATTCTAGAAAGTGGTGGAGCCAAGACTTGAACCTAAACCTGCCTGACTCCAACTCCTGTTCCCTTAATCGCTACATTTCACTGCTTTTCTCTTCTCATATGTACAGAGTCACTTTAAGGGGGAAAAGTAGTTTTTCAACATGCATAATTGATTCACAATTTTATATCAGTAACTTATTTAACAGTTTAATAATCCTGCAAATTTCTGAAGAGGGAGTTTTTCTTAATCTTCTCCTCCCTTTCTCCTGTTCTTTTCTAAGAACAGAACAACTGATAAAATATTTCACAATAAGAGATGAGTGACTCCATATGTTACCTGGTACCTCTCTGTCTCTTCTCTCCTCTTATCCCCTCTAAGAAAACTACCATAGGAGAGGAGAAAAATAAAGAAGTAGAAAAATAAAATTTAAAAGGGAACAGATTTCAATGCATACTAGCCCCTGGGTAAACATAGATTCCCAAATTCTGAGGATATACTCTCTAAACAGAGACATGACCATTCTCATATTCTTCATGGTCTTTTCTGAATCATTGCGATTGAGTAGGAAATGGCAATGATAATAGCTGCCGTTGATTAGGCCACACATGGATAGATACAGGCTCATGGCATATTTTATATCAGGTATCAGCATTTTCTCTTCTTGTGTCTATTTCAGTAAAGCAAAAAACTAAATTGTGTGTTTGTGTATATATAAATTGTATACATACATATATACATACACAGGCTCATAGGTGTACTCACACACACATATACATAAATTATTTTAGCTATTGGTATGCTAAGCTATGAATTTTCAAAATTACATTCCTTCCCATCCTCAACTATAGTTTGAGAAAAAACTGTATCATTTTGGGAAACACCGCCTTGAAATAAACAAAGCAAAATTCAGGAGACAAGAACCTGCCTTGGCTACCTCTTGGGATACAGCAGATCAGTTATTCAGATCCTGGTTAAGTCTTAATTCCATCCAAAAATTTGCATAGGGGTGAAAGTCGTGATTTTGGATTGTCCCTAGAACTTGGAAGTAGACCTAGGCCTACCATCCACTTTTAATTGCTGGGAGGGAATATGGTACTGCTCTATAATGCTGATTAAACCTATAGATTAATGCTATGTGCCAATTAATCAACTAATTTCTCTAATATAGTTTGAAATTTTCATAATTTTGTGTCAGTCCTAAAGGATGAGACTTTAAAGCAGATATGTTTTCTCACTCATTTTAAAGCTTTAAGTTCTTAGGTAGGTATATGAGAAAAATGAAGTATGTAATTTCATCCTATGTGCTTGGGCTTCAAGGAGGAGGAAAATGCCATTTCTGAACGTGATTCCTTGGACTCTCCTAGAGTTAGTTGGAGATAGCTTGGTTTGGAAATGTTGACTTGTAAATATAAACGGAAATCATTAAAATGGATGAAACGAACAATAAGTGAACATAGAAACTGAGAACTAGAATTAATAGGATGTTGGAAATGACCACAGGCAATTAAGTGCATGAATCAATGCCTGTTTTGTTTTGTTTTGTTTTGCTTTGCTTTGCTTTGCTTTGCTTTGCTTTATTTTTAAAGGAGCTTTAGATTACATAAATGTTACATTGAAAATATAGGGGATTCCCATATACTCCACCCCCTCCCCTTCCCCCACTTTTCTCCATCAACAACATCTTCCATTAGTATGGTACATTTGTTACAATTAATGAACATATATTGAAGCATTGTTACTATGCATGGTCTATAGTTTACATTGTGTTTTACACTTTGCACTGCACAATTTTATAGGTTTTGACAAGATGTATAATGACTTGTATTTGTCGTTGCAATATCATGCAGAATGATTCCAGTGTCTCAAAAATGCCCCATGTTACACGTATTCCTCCCTCTCCCTCCTCAGAACCTCTGATGACCACTGTCTTTATATTAATGTTACAAGTTCTTTCATTATTAGAATAATAAGTCTACTTTAGTCCATAGTTGCATTCCCCCCTTACGTTTGTTCCTCTATGTTGAGGATTTGGGGGTGGTGATGCCCACTCTGCTTCCGATTGAGAGGGGCTTAGATCCCATGGGACTGATGTATGGTACTGTCTTGCTTGCAGTTTCAGATATTCTCTGCTTCTAGGGATGGGTGTTGTCCATCATCATCCTTTGGTTAGTTGTCCTGGGTGAGTCTGATGAACTAGAAAGCAGGTGTTGGCTGCAACTCTGCTGAGATTCAAGGCTTACCCAACATACGAACAGCCAGAAGATTAAGTCCCTGGGACATATATTTAATGGGTATAGTGCTAATTATAGGTCCAAATAAATTGGGCAGAAGAGCCATGTGTAGGAAAATTATAAATGAATCTAATTCTGATATATTGGGAGAGGTGGGTTATCATATATTCCAAGGTAAGGCCCACTGATGGGATACAGATTTCCTGGGGTTGTCTGCCCTGCCTATAATGTCTAGATCTCTCTAGAGCCCCCAGGAGCACCCCTAGTTGAAGCAGTGTTTACTGTGGCAGACTGTGAGATCCTCCTGAGACATGCACAAGCGTAACCTCTGGAATGACCTCCTTACTCACTTTTAAATCTCAGCCATGAAAACTCATTTGCATTCAATATTTCCAGTGCCTGTGTTGTAGCAACTTTCTACCTCTTCAGTTCATGGTGCCCATTTCATGTCATGTGAGCAGTGACACTGGGGTCAGAGCAGTACAACATTCATGTCTTTCTCTCCTTATTAACTTTCACTTCTCCAGAGGGACCTTGAATAAAAATAAATATGTTTGAGAAATCTTCAACAACTAGTTTGAGCATTTCCTCATTTTGCAAAATCAACCAAAGGCAAATTTGGTTTGGTTTAATATTGCACTTTACTACACTACCATACATATATAGACACAATATTACTTAGCATCTCTAACATCCATAAAGGTTTTTGTAATAGGTGTGAGGTGAAAGGAAGGAGAGTGTTTACAGCCTGGCTTTGAAGCTCTTGTGTTAGTTGTTAACTTTTGCTGAGTCTTTACATTAAAGAAGGTAACAATCTCAGCATGTTAAGATCATAACTGTTAGATTAAAGCTTGGAGGCAGTAGCTGTACTGACGTGAGGCATTAATGGCTGGATGAGTTCAATCAGATAGGCCGCCTCCAGTGTCTTTGTGTAATGGTATTTACTACATTTCAAATGGACTGCTGAGAAAGATGAAATATAATCTCATGTATTATCTCTGCCTTGAAAAAAAATAGATAATGAAATTGTTCTCTTACTGGCATATATTTTATTAACCTTGGTGGAGTCAATTTAAAGAACAGATATCCCTGTAGAGTTAAAATCTTTTGCTAAAGTGGGGTGTTACTAAGTGCGTTATGAGTTCTAGGAATGGTGGAATTGAGAAAAACAGGTAAGTATTCTTTTAAAACCACTCAGAGAAGAATAATATAGCCTATTCTAAGGTTAGCTAGAGAGGAAAAAAAATGCGATATAAATTCTATACAACTAATTTTTTTTTCCTTCCTTACAGAGCCTGGAGAAAGTTCTTATGGAATTCAGTCACAAGGAGTTATTTGATTTCTATAACAAGGTCCTTATTATTAAAATAATTTTCTGATATGTGGGTTTTTTCATGTTTCCTTCATATGATAAATTCTTATTTCAAATGCCCTATTATGGAGCTAAGTTCTTTAAAATTCCCTTTTAAACACCTTATGTTTCACAGTAGGAAACATAGCTGAAATGAAGAAAATCTGTCAAAGTAAAGCAGGAATAAAATAGATATGGTTTTAAATAAAGCAACAGGATCATTGCTTTCATGTAAAGCTTTAAGTAATGAATTATGTTGTACCTTGCCAGTCTGGCCCTTTGTTTTAGGCGATGTTAAATACTTTAATTACTGGGCTCAAGAATAAAAAGAAACATGGAAGGGAAGATGCCCAGCCTTTAAAGATTTTCCTTTGAGCATATTTCATATTTCTTTCCAAATACTATTTCATAATTCAGTAAAATGTACCCCCCACACACTTAAAATCTTATGTAGTGATTTTTAAATAAACTTCATTTCTAGAGCAGTTTTAGGTTTACATAAAAATTGCACAGAAAGTAAAAAGAGTTCCCATACACCCCACAAACATAGTTTCTCTTATTATTAGAAACTAATAATAGTTTCTATTATTAGTAGTGTGGTAGTGTGGTACATTTGTTACAATCAGTGATCCAATATTGATACATTGTAAGTAACTAAAGTCCATAGTTTACATTAGGGTTCACTGTGTTGTACGATTTTCTGGGTTTTAACACATACGTAGTATCGTGTATCCACCATTACAATATCACACATAATAGTTTCACTGCCCTAATAATGCCCTATGCTCCACCTATGTATCCCTTCCCTCCATTCCATCCCCCCAACTTGTGGCAACCACTAATCTTTTTACTGTCTCTCTAGTTTTGCCTTTTCCACAATGTTATAGTTGGAGCCATATAGTATGTAGCCTTTTCAGACTGAATTTTTTCACTTAGCAATGTGTATTTAAGGTTACTCCACTAGATAGCTCATTTCTTTTTATGTATTTAAAATGTATCTTTGTATATTTAAAATGAAACAGCTGGGTACATTTAAAACAGTAGTATTTAGAAAACCTTCTTTACAAATTTGAGAACTTAAATCGCAAAAATGAATTCTATTATCATCACATTAAAAAAACATTCTAAGTGATATTTTTATTGCTATGTGATGAATTTAATGTGCCTTGTTGCCAATGCCATTCTTTCCCGTTCATTTGCATGTTTCTAAACACTTCGAATGAATTTCTCTCCCTTCACTAACTCTTTTTTCTTTTTTCCCCTTTGTAAATAGCTAGAGACCATACAGGCACAGCTGGATTCTCTTACATGATGTTTTCCAAGACTGGTTTCTCCATCACACTCCTGCCAGCTCATTATATTGCATTGAAGACAGATTGCCAGGTTGTATTTTCTGAAGGATTCAGTGGCTTTCTTCCTGTAAATTATATGGCTTATCGCTTCTTAGACAAATAACAGCCAAAGGAGATCATTGTTAAGAGTGCTGAGGTTCTGATATACTTTCTCCAGTTCTGTGAGCCAACAATTGTTAAGAACACCTTCACTCAAAAGGAAACAAGAATGACTATCATATTGTTTTTACTGTCCTATTGTTGCTTTATTGCTGGATCTGTTTATTTTTTACATGCTTGATGACTCCTTATGCACCAAGGATACAAGGCATAATGTGTATCTTATCAGAATACAGAACTTCAGTAATTACATGAGTAAAAGTAGGAAAGCAATCACATGCAATCCAATACATTACAGTGTTTTCCATTTGACATAATGAGTGTATTTTGCTTGGGAAACAATATAGGAAAGAAATTTATAATAGAGTTGGTAGTATTATATTGTTTAATTTGAGTGTGAGCTTCTCTGTCCATTTTAAATTTTTTCCTGCATTTAATGATTTACTAACAGTCCAGATTTTTGTGTTTACCTTTATACGGCAGATTAATAATGATTCACTTCATAGTGTGGGATACATTCAGATCATGAATAAAAACAACTGTAATGAGTGCTAAATGAGCATCCTTGAAATTTCAAAACAGCTACACTTCACATTCCCTTTCTGTATCATGTTCATTGATTCCAGTTAATAAAATTTGTATATCTTAGGATTGGTTCACAAGTATCTTATACTATGAATATATGCAAATAATGTGAGTGTGGTGTGTGTTAGAAAATAATATAAATTGAATTGTTTATAAATGAAATATCTGTCCTTCTATGCTCTTTCCAAAGAGAGAGATTGATTCAAACATGTCTTATGACTGGACTTTGATTTCAGAAGTGACCTATAGTTAAACAGAACCATTAAAATTGAATCACATTCCTTATATGAGGTATCTAGATAATACAAGTGTTAAATGTCTCCCATGTTTATAATGTAATTATATTTGTTTCCATATTGTGGCATCTATCTTATTTCTTTATAAGCTGTATTCTGCCACTCCCCAGAGGTAACTACCTGACTACTATAAACTTTTTGGTAAATATTCTTTCATACATCTTAAAATATATATAAACATACATCATCTCAAATTGAATTTGTTAGGCTTTCCTGACAGTGACAGGGAGAAGTTTTCATTGATTTAACGGCCAAATGTAACTCCCAATGTAGGTGTCTAAATTAAATGTGATGGTTATTAAATGTGATAGTTAGTTAGAAATGAAGTTTCCTAAAAGTAGTTTACTTTATACTAATACAGCTGGCTTCATACTCTTTAAGAATATACTTATACAAAAATATAGAAAATAGTTCTCTCTCCTCTAGCCAAAGACATTGAAGAAAGGACAAGTAGACATTCTAATTCTAGCTAAGAACATAATTATTCCTGAAATATATATAATTGCAAATAATTTTATTCCTTAAAGCACCACCATTGTTACCATACATAAGTTAAAGAAAATATTCATTCTCAAAGAGTATTAAATGCATGTTACTTTTTGATAAAAATCAAATGAGGAGGATTAGTGGGGAGTGGAACCCACTATTTTAGAAAATAAATATGTCTTCTGTGAGTTTTTGACATGAAGATTGAATAGATATAAATTACTTGTTAGAAGAACCAATGTACTATTTTAATACCTGCTATAAATAATATTTATAATTGTTGATTATAAAATATCATAATCATTTTAAATTAGGAAATGCCTAAATAATGTGATAGCCTAAAATTATAGTTCCATTATCCAGAAATGACATTTCAGTGGATTTTATTCTAGGGTTTTTTTTTTTTTCCATCCATGTGTCTTTCTCATTCTCTCCCTTTTCTCTTTTGTTCTTTTCTTTTCTTTTATACATTGATTACATAAATGTTACACAGAAATTTTAGGAGTACCCATATGCCACACCTCCCACAACTTCCCACATATATATCCTTCATCAGTGTGGCACGATGCCTGTAATAGATACACACATTTTGGGGCTTTGCCATCAAGCATGGACCACAGTTCAGACTGTAGACCACCCTCTCTCCCATACAGTTCTGCATGATACATGATGATATAAAATGGCCTGTATCCTCCATTGCAACATCACCCAGCACAATTCCCAAGTCCCAAAAAAAGCCCCCGTATTACAATTGCCCTTCCCTCTCCCTGCCCCCAAAGCGTCCACTGGCCCCTGGCTCCACATAATTTTGTAATTTCTTCCATTACATGAATCACAAGTCTATAACAGGACACCAACAAATCCATTCTAGTCCATAGTTCTTCCCCCAATCCCGAGGACTCTGGGATGGTGATGTCCCCTCCACCACCAAGTGAGAGGGCTGCTCATATCCCGTGGATACGATGGAAGAGTTGTCCTGCCTGCAGCTGCAGGCTTTCTCCATTCCCCAGGATAGCCGTCATCGATCATCATCTCCCCGCTAGGTGTCCTGGGTGAGTCCATTGAGTTGTAGAGTAGGAGTTGCAGGTCCACAGAGCCTCTGGACCCAGTTGGCACATGGACAGCCCATAGGCTCCGGTCTCTGGAAGTATACCTAAAACTCTGGCATCAAATATAGGTTTGAATAGAAGAGACCGATGGAGCAAGAGCAGTGAAGACATATTTCGGTCAGTCTCTGTCACTCTCAGGAGCAAGGGTTCCAAATTAGGGCCCACTGGTAAGGCAACAAACTCTGGGGCTATCTGCTCTGACATAGGACTTGGATATCTCCAAAGCCCTCCGAAGGCCTTCTGTTTGGGGTGGTATCCATATTGGAAGCCTAGGAGGTCCTACTGGGATCTGCATAAGTGTTACCTCTGGGTTGACCTCCCGACTCACTTTGAAGTCTCTTAGCCCTATGAACTCATTTGTCTTTACCATTTCCCCCTTTTATTCGGAGTCTTTTTCCAGTCGTTCTGCCCGTCGGCATTTGTTAGTAATCCCTCCTTGCCAGGGAGACTCATCCCCAGGAGTCATGTCCCACGCTGGGAGGAAGGTAACGCATTCATATGCTGAGTTTGGCTTAGAGAGAGGCCACATTTGAGCAACAAGGAGGTTCTCAAGAGGCAACTCTTAGGCACCCCATAACACTAGGCTGTTTCAATTTCAAGAGCAAAGACTCATAAGGCTAGTCATCAATAACAAGGGCCCATCAATGGATCATCCTCCTTTGCCAGACACTGCCCCTGCACTTGGGGGGCTGTTGCTACTATCCTAGAAAATATGGCAGAGCTCTCCAAGATGGGAGTTCAGTGTTCTCCCATTTATTGAGTAATTCTTCACCCCGTGACCATGCCCCATGAGCATTTGAACAATTATGCATACCTTTTATGTATGTTCAGGTGGACTTCCTCTCATGCACCCCCAACCCTGACACCACCCATCAGTGATCCTCTTCCGTCCCTGTTGTGACCGTTCTGTGATCCATAGCCTCTTCAAAGGTGAAGCCATAACAATAGCCAATTGCAATGAATAGGAAAATGAAATAATAATGATATTTAAATGTAAGAGTTAAAATATAGGAGAACTTAAAAAATAAAAAATAATTTTTAAAAATTTAAAAAAATAGAAAAAAGAAAACAAGATATTGTTAAAGGATTGGGTTATTCAAAAAATGTGAAAAAATAATATATATGTATAAAAATTTTTTCTGATTTTGCCTTATCGGTGCAATATCTGGTGTCCATTCTGTTTCGTGGCACCTTCCTCTTCTCACTCTCAAGCATCCCACCTTTTTTCATTTAATTTTCAAAGAAGTTTTAGGTCACAGCAGAGTCACACACAGAATACAAGACAATCTCATATACTCAACCTCCTCCATTCCCCCCCATATCAAAACCTTTTTGTATGTGGATGGCAGCACCAACATAACTGACAAACAGATAGTGAAACATAGCTCCCCAACATTGTCACTGGTCCACATCAAGGTCCAGATTTTAGATCATACACTTTTATAAATTTTGATGACTATCATCCTGTCCCATGTCCACCACCGCAAGGCAATGGAAAACACTTCCACGGGCCACCAAACGCCCCTCATTCGATCCACCCCGTCCCTCCCCACCACCCCAGGGCCCACAACACCCCCCCGGCTCTATTCCCCAGACAACAGGATTCACAGATTCACGCCACAGAGTGTCCTGACTCACCGGTTCATCCCCCACCGGGAACCATCCCTGCTCCCAAGAGTCGCCCCCCTGTCTATTTCTGAGTGAATCAGACCTCCAAAAATAGGGAGCCCATCTCCCTCCACCCACCCAAAGCATCCTGGGCTCTCCAACCTGCCCCTCCCAGTCCTCCCAGCCAACAACCTTGCACCACAAAACCCAACAATATCACCACCCACCTGTCCCATTCCCCCAACACGCAACCACACTCTATCACCTCACCACAGATTACGTCCCTATGGGTGATGTCCCACTACTTTCTCTTCTCTTTCTCTTTCTTGTAAACCTATCTTTCAGACCCTAGTTCTCAGGGACTGTTCAATTTCCTTTATTCATATCAGTGAGGTCATGTACAGTTCATCCTTCAATGCCTGGCTTGCTTCACTCAACATAAGGTCTTCAAGATTCATCCATATTATCCCGTGTGTTAACACTTTATTCCTTCTTACTGCTGAGTAGTATTCCATTGTATGTATGTACCACATTTTGTTTATCCATTCATCTGTTGTTGGGCACCTGCGTTGATTCCAACTTCTGGCAATTGTGAACAGTGCTGCTATTAATATTGGTGTACATATATCTGTTCATGTCTTTGCTTTCAATTCTTCTGGGTATATACCAAGCAGTGGAATCACCGGATCATATAGAAGATCTATATTTAGTTTTTTGAGAAACCGCCATACTGTCCTCCACAGTGGCTGGACCAATCCACAATCACACCAGCAGTGGATGAGGGTACCCGTTCCTCCACAACCTCTCCAGCATTTATAGTCTGCAGTTTTTTAATAGCTGCCATTCTAATGGGTGT
>PVKH010004978.1:0-22565 GCA_004027955.1 Chaetophractus vellerosus
AAAAAAAAAAAATGCATTTTCCTAGGCCTCACCCCAGAAATTGTGATCAGTAGATCTACGATGAGACTGAAAAATCTATATTTTTTAGAAGTATGCCAGGTATTTGGCCCTGGTGAGACATTCACAATTTTCTCCTGCTTTCCTTACAAATACTTTTGTTATTCCATCTCCCAATACATTCCTACTTAAACCTCTATTCCAGCCAAAGACAAAAAAAGGGTAGGCTGAGGCAGACAGGCCAAAGGGACAGTTTGGCTAGGGAAGGTGGATCCAGCAAGACTTAAAAAGCTATGTGGGAGGCTAAATATAGCCTCAATGATATACAGCTCATGGTTTCACCTTAAGTCCCAACTCCTTTCAGTTGGTAGTAGCTAACAGGAAGCACTAGTCAGGAAGGATTCTGTGGCTGTCCTCAGCTTTAGGACTTAGCCACAGCCACTTAGGAACCTGTTAGAGATGACTAATCATCAATATCATCCATGGGCCAAGGAGGAAGAGCCAAGTAATTGACAGTGTAAGATATCATCAAATTCAAGAAGTTATAAGTGAGTTCTGGCTTCCAGGTAGGTGTCAGACCAGGGTTCACAAAGCCAGCAAAGGAGGCTCTGTCCTCAGAGGCACTGGCAGATATCATGTGACTCTCCCATTCAAGGATTTCTCCCTCTTCCCAGACCACTTAGTCCATAGTAATCATTCTTTCTTATGAACTCAGAATTTATTTGTCTTTTCGTATTCTTATCTTTTGCCCGTACTGTTTTTTACTTGTATTGATAATTAGCTTTTTTTTTTTTTGCCAGTTAACTTTTTATGAGTTTATGTTTGTTTTCCCAGTTAAGTTTTAAGTAGATTGGAGGCAGAGGCTACATTTCATGTTTTCTGATGCTCTCTTCAGTAACGGTTTTAAGAAATAAAGCTTTTCAAGTGAAATATTTTGGCAAAGCCTTGTATATGTATAAAAATGACGCTGTTCTGACTGAAACTATGGTGGAAACCAGAAGTCCCCTCTGGATTCCTATTGCAATTTGAATACTACTGAAGAGTTCAGCATTTCACACAGTGTCTTGCACTAAGTAAGCTCACAGCAGATATTTGTAATCTTGAGAAGCCAAACGAGGAGTTGGCCATGCCAATATTTGAGATTCTAATAGTACATAAGATACATGTGCATATTTCCATTTCTAAAATTACCCTTGCATTTACCCTTAGCAGATATATTTTAAACTGTAGTTAATATGCACCTAGATCAAAGAGGACTCTATTTCCATGCTCTATTTTGTTTAATGATTTTTGTTTAAGTGTAACTAGTCTCTTGGCTAATAAGCACTGCCTTTCAATGAAATTACTAAATGGTAACCATGTTTCTAAGTAGTTTCCTTGCCTCTGGCATGAGTCTGTTCCTCCATCACTAGGCTTTCCATGTTCTTCCAAACTAATACAAAGTATAAAGGATATATATGCTATTTTATTTTTCTCCCAAAGGAGAAGTTTTTGGTCTGGTAGTATCCGGTGAGTGTGATACCAGTTTACTTTTAATGCTATAACTACCTTTTACAGGAAGTTCCCCAAGATTACAAAGAATACAAGGGAAATGAGCAGTCTGCAATTTCCTTATTTTCAGTATAATCTTAGCAGAGAGGATGTTCACCAGGCCCCACACTACTAAATAAAGCATCACTCTCCCTTACCATCACTCTTCCAAATGGCTTTTGCATGCTTGTTCTTCAAAGGTTATATCCCATTACAACAAATATGAAGGATTGAAATATCTATCACGAAAGATGTCCAAGGCCTTGTACATGCAACACAAATTCAGTACAACAAAAAATTCCATGTTGTTCCTTGGATTTTGTTTATGTATGGCATTTGATTTCCCTTTTAGTAAGTAGTAATTAACCATTATATAGTACTTTAAATTTACAGTGTCTTTCAGGAACTTACTTTCACAACATTCTGCCCAATGGTATTATTATCAAATCCTATTTTACAGTGAGACTTAGGAATTGAAAATCAGAGGGGTTAGGTTATTTGGCAGAGGTTGCACAATAGTAAGGGTGTGGCTAGAGTTCAAACCCAAATCTCCTTTGAAAGCCCTGTGTGTGTGTACACGCATGTGTGTGTTTTAATATTATGTACAGCGTCTCAAAGACGGGATTCTTGGTAGGCTATACTTTCTATTTCAGTATATTATTACTGTGGATGATGATTTAGCAGGAGAACCTTACTTTTAGATTAGAGGAGGTTTAAATTCTATGGTTGTCTTCTCTGAACTCCAAGTACATAATTTCCCTTATACCAGCAGTTCTTAGAGTGTAGTCTGGAGACCTCTTGGGTCTCTTTGAAAATTGGCAGCTAGATCTTGAACCTTAATAGGAAGCCTACTTCCATCAGGAGACAAATAACATCTGGTTGGCTTTTGGTGTTGCTAGGAGACACTGCTTAGATCCATTGTTTCATTAGGGCCATGTTGGCTAATATAGTAGCCACTAGCCACATTGTGACTATTTAATTTAGTTAAAATTAAATAAAATGAAAAATTCATTCCTTAGCTATACTAGGCACATTTCAAGTGCTCAATAGCCGTATGTGCCTAGTGGCTACCATATTGGAAAATTCATACATAGAACATTTCCATCATCACAGAAAGTTCTATTGAACAGTGCTGGATTAAGGGTTGCAAAATAGTGATATTTTAACATTTTCCTGTCTTCTCTATTTATTAGTGGAATCCTATAAATGTCCATTCATCAATTCTTTGGTTACTCTAAGGTATAGGCAGAATAAAATTTGCTTTATTGTTTAGCATCCTCCAAAAGTGACTAGTGTTTATGTAGGTATGTATATATGTAATTTGTTGTTGAGTATCAGTACAAACTCATGGATTTTAACACAATTGACGTGTTTCAAGCCATTGCAATTATTCTTACTGATCTTCAAATTATCCTATCTTTGGCAGAGAGAGACTCTTCAAATTGGCTACTAAGTGCTTTTGACACAAACAGTAGTGTTTGGTAGCTTCTTTGCTTTCTGGTATAATAAGATATTCCAGGCTCATCTTACATATTTCCTGCCTTATTTAGGCTGGTAATCAGCCATTTTTTTCCATGGATCCCTAGTTCCCTGTACTGGGAAATGGTATTTAGAGAAATGGTATTTAGAGAACCACAATCTGGGTGCTAGAGATGCTTAGTTTGACTTGGGTTGGCCATTATTATTTGGACTTTCAGTGGACAGAGCTATAAAATACAGATTTTTTAAAAAGACAAACTATATCATGAGTTCAGCCTGACATTTTCAATTCAAATGCAGGACAAAAGGGTCTTTACATTAACCTTTGAATTATGTATTTGTATCTCTTTTCTCTCTGCCAAAATCTAGATCCCCAGTGACACCAGAATATTTACTCATTTGCTTTACCCCATAATGGTCTTAGATTAACAATACTAGCACCACAACCAAAATATGATTAATAAAAACTGTTAATTTTTTTTCATTTATTTTTGTACTTAGAATATATATTAGTTTCCTATGACTGCTATAACAAAGTACACAAACTAGGTGGCTTAAAACAACAGAAATTTATTCTCTCACAATCTAAAGCCTAAAAATCTGAAATCAAAGTGTTAGCAGGACCATGCTCCTTCTGAAACCTCTAGAAGAGGATCCTTCCTTGTCTCTTCTAGCTTCTGATGTAAGCTGTTCCTTGGCTTATGGCAGCATAACTCACTTCTGTCTCTGTCTTCACAAGGCTGTCTTCCCTCTGTGTCTGTGCACCTGTGTCCAAATTTCCTCTTTTTATAAGGATACCACTCATATTGGATTAGGGCCCACTCTAAACCGGTATGACCTCAACTTATCTAATGACATCTGCAAAGACGCTATTTCCAAATTAGGTCACATTCACAGGTACTGGGGGTTAGGACTTGAACATATCTTTTGGAAGGATACAATTCAACCTACAACAGGCTATATCTATTAAAAATATATACTCAAATTATTGTGTTCTAAAGTCATTTGAAATAATTCCTCTCTGTGGTTATGCCACCAACTTGATACACAGTTAGATCTACTTGTTTTATTTTGGTTTTGCTTTTTTAAGGAATTGTTTATGAATTTAATTTTGTTTTAAAATTGTGTAAAAATTTTACATGGTTCAGAAGTGCCACAAAAATAGAGGGTATATTTAGAGAAGTACAGTTCTACCCTGTTCTTTCTTCCCTCTCTCTGTTTGTAGCTTGTTGTTGTTGCTTTGGTTTTTTCTTGTATTATGTAAGCAAGTATATACACACACAGATACATACACAGACAGATTTGCGTCCTCCCCCTCCCTTTAGATACACCTTATCTTAGTACTGTAGATATTCTTTTTTACCCTCTTGTTATTTTCCCCTTAATTAATAATATGACATAGTAATCACTTGGGGATGCTTCTCATTCATTTTTACAGTTGTATCATATTCCATTATGTAGAAAGACCATAATTTATTCAACCAGTTTCCTATTGCTAAACATCACTCCCCAGGTAACTTTGCAGAATAATCTTTGAGAGTTATTGCTGTAAACAACACATGAAGTTACCTTGTTTTTAATATAAACATGCAACCATTATTATGCTTTCAAATATGTCATTATTGGTTTGATTTGTGGCACTGTATTCTCTTTTTTGACCTCAGATTATCAATTCATTGCCATAAACTAAGGGTAATAGTGAAGATAATTTTATAATCAAAGTCTAGCCTTGAGATCTAGCCTTTCTCTACTTTCTTGGCTTCCTCCCTTTATCTCACCAGTATGATCTTCAATCCAGCCAATGCAAGCAGTTTTGGGAACCAGTGAAAGTTCAACCTACAACATGAATGAAATTCAGATAGAAAGTGGCATCTCAAAAGTACCACTCATGCTTTTTGCTCATGTTTAATACTGTAAATCTTTGCTACTCAAAGCAGTATGGTGGAACCTGGGAACTTGTCCACCCAAGACCTACTGAATCAGAATCTGCATTTTAACATAATCCCCAGGTGATACATCTGCACATTAAAGTTTAAGAAGCCCTGCTAGAAATCTCTTTCTTACTGAATTAGCCAGGTTTCTCCAAGGAATCAACCGATAGACTATGCATGTGTGTGTGCTTGTATGTAAGTGGTAAGCCCAGTTTTTATAGGGCAAGCCGCAAGTTGGAAACTGTGATGAAGGTTTGGATGAGTTCCCCAGGAGAAGCTGGCTGGCTGAAGTAGAGATTGAAATTCTTCTTTCTGACTGCTGAAATCATCAATTCCCCCTTTAATGCTTTCAATTGATTGAATAAGACTTCTGTCATTGCTAAAGATAACCTCCTTCGTTGATTGTAGAGGTAATCAGCCATAGGTACAATCAGTAAAATATCATCACAGTAACATTCAGGCACCATCACCCAGCCAAGTAGACAGAAGAACTTAACCATTACACTCACCAAAAGCTGCCCTTTCTAACCTTGATTTTGTATATTGTTTTTCAGCCTGGACCAGCCTCCGAATTTACGAAAGTAAGATATTCTCATCACCATTTCACCATTTCCAGTCCTTTGTCTGACCCCTGGCGGGGGTGTGGGGGGGGAGGTGGGGGGAGGGGAGGAAGGATCCTATGTCCTTTAAACTTTTTTTTTCTCTGTAACTTAGACCACTTGACTGTGTTCATCTCTGGATGAAGCCTACCACTCACTCTCAACTCTTTGCTATCCTGGGACTTTCAGGGACCTGTGCCTTGAGGGCCTTTGGGGGTCTCTCTCTTTTCTCTCAAATTGTCCTACTTTCTGAAAAACCATTCATTCTTCTCTCCAACTCTCTCAACCTGGCTTATCTGAAGGCTCCCTCTTCTTCCCTGTCTGAGACATCATGTATTTATTGTGCTTTGTCAAACTTTATTAGGCACATGTAAAGCCTACACAGCCCAATCAGGGGTTCTTGAAACTTTTGCATTTTGTCATAACTTCAATTGCTCTACTATAATTAAAAACAAAACAAAAAACTTAAGACCCTTTATTTATACACAACATTGGTCCTTCCAGCCTTCTTTCTGTGTTGGCAATATTTGTATGCGTTTTGTATGTAATGTATTATGAAATAGTTATATGTAACTAATATATACTCTATAAAATAGTTATAATTCCAAATTAGAATATAAATGTTTAGGTGGTAGAAATGGGAAGAGAGCTATGAAGAAAATTGCAGTGTTTGAAGAAAAAGATAGAAGTTATTTTTATTACCTGTTTGGCATACTCTCTTGTAATATCTAAATGTTTAGTTTTCCATATCTCTTAGCTGTGTTATAAGAACTTTGGAGACCAGTAAGATTATTGTAATGCTCTCTATACAAGATAAAGATTCAGGCACTGGTCAGGGGGCTGAAGAGAGGAGGATGGATACAAATACATGTAGGTAGAATCCACAGGACTGCTTTAGGTGGTGGGAGGAGGCCTGTTCTCCAGAAACTTACAAACTAGCTAAGGAACCATGCTCCACCAAAAGGCAACATTTAGATAATAGAAGATGTATATTACTAATTGCCATTGCAAGTAATAAAAATAACTGCTGTCTTTCCTCTAATCACACTAATCTCAACATCTCAATTGTGCACATTTTGGTATACTGTAATAAATATCTTTAATATCTTTGCAAAATCAAATCCAAAATACACATCGTAATGAAAATTCTGTATTTAAAAATTATTAGATGCTGGGAAGTTCATTTCTAGTGTATTCTGGGCAGTTCTCACTTCATGAGAAAGGGAAGTCTTCATTTCCCCTAAGACTTAAAGTCCTAAGAAGAGACTGACTTTCTTTCATACTAAAGAATGTCATCCTCAGTATTAAAGCTCTTTATCCAGAAGGCTTAAAACACTTCTCAACCTCATTACCTCCTGGGTCCTAGCCTATCTTTGTTTATTTTAAGTTTCCTTCCTTTGTTGGATCATCCCGATCTTCCTCTTGGGTTCCCTGCCAAGGTGTGCCATGTACTTTGAACCGTCTCTCTTCATCTGCCTTATTGTTCTTTCCTATTTTAAGCACATCTGATACTTTCCATAAAGCTTTTTAGAATTGATTTGGGAAAATAAAATTGCTTTCTACAATCCCATGTTATTGGGTCCATTCTATATCCTAAAAAAATGTAGTTATTCCTAGTAAGTTTCACGATACTATTCTTAACTATGTGTTTGTTTAATGTCTATATTTAGATATCTTTCCAAGTTTTTATAAAATCCCAGTATTCATATGTATCAATTTTTCTTTGTATAATTTGGAAAGTGAGATGTCCAATGGATGCATATCTAACATTATTTTATTGTGCTTGTGGTAATTTATTATTCCAGTAGAACAACTTTTAAGTTGCATTTTGAATTTATATCTCTAGAGCATATCCAAATGTATAAATGCCATTAAATTTTTTTTTCAAGGGGGGGGCAGATGTGGCTCAAATGGTTGGGCGTCCATTTGCCATATGGAGGGACCTGGGTTGGTTCCCCGGGACCTCCCAGTAAAATAAAGAAAAATATAGAAGCTGCACGGGCGCACCATCAGGCCCCATGAGTGGGTCAGTCCCCAGGCCCTGCCAAAGCATGCAGCAAGATGATGACGTAACAGGAGAGAGATGCAGGGGAAAGTCAAGACGAGATGTGCCGAAAAACCAGGAACTGAGGTGGCGCAGGTGACAGAATGCCTCTCTCCCATATCGGAGGTTTCCAGGATGGAATCCTGGTGAAAACAGGAGGACAAGAATGAGGGGAGAGGGCAGGAAACAGACACAGAGAATTGCCCAATGGATGGACAGAAAAAACAGCAAAAACGGGGGAGGGGGAGGGTTAGGGGGGATTAAAATAAATAAAAAGTAAATAAATAAACCTTAAAAAATTTTTTTTCAAGCTTCCATTCCATTTTTTTTTAAGCTTTTAGTTTTTCAATAACCTTTATTGAAAGAATAGGTCCAATTTGAGTACTACATTTTTTTTCTATTTCAATATATGTATTTCTATTAGAGAAGTTGTGAGCTTATACCACAATCATGCATATTCCATTAACTTTTAAACTTCCTAATTTCAAATACATTCAAACTCACAGGACAGTTACAGAAATAATTCAAATTCCATACAGAGAATGCCAATATACCCTCATCCCTGCAGATACTCAGATTCACCAATTTTAACAAATTGCCACATTTGCTGTATCATTCTATCTAGCCATCAATCTATCAATCCATCTATCTCTCCATCTATCTGTCTCTATCAATCCATTTTCTGAGCACTTGAGTATAGGTTGTATACATGATGCTCATTAAATACTTAATACTGCCATATATATTTCCTAAGAACAAGGATGTTCACTTATGTAACCACCATAAGTACAGTTATCAAACTCAAGAAATTTAACATTGATACAAAGCTAAAAGTCTATATTCCATTTTTTTTTCATATGACCTAATAATGTTTTTTTGTACCTTCTCTCCCCACCTTGTTAGAGCCCATCCAGTATTATGTATTACCTTAATTGTCATTGTCTCCTTAGTTGCTCTTTTATTTTTAATTGTGAGAAAATATAAACAACATTAACTTTCCATCTCAACCATGCCCAAGCATACCATTCAGTGGGATTAATCACATTCACTATGTTGCAGTACCCTTACCACCTTCCATTACTAAAATTTTCCCATCTTGCCAAAAAGAAACCCTACATCCATTTTGCATTAACTCCCCGTTCCCCCTGCCACATTTTATTATGGTTTCCTCTGATGATTGGTACTCTAATTTCTGTCTCTGTGATCTGGCATATTCTCCAATATTTTCTTTGTAGTTACCATAGGGCTTAAATTTAATATCCTAAATCTGTAACAATCACATTTGCTTTAATACCAATTTAATTTCAATAGTATATACACATGTTCCTACTCCCTCCATATATATTTCCTAAGAAAAAGGATGTTCACCTGTATGTAATTCTTGTCACAAATTACATACTTACACATTATGAGACCGAAACCACTGATTTCTCATTACATTTTATGCATTTGCCTTTTAGATACTGTAGGATGTAAAAAAAATGAGTTAAAACCAAAAACACAATAGTTTTTCATGTATATTTACCGCTGTTGTTACTTTCACCAGAGATTTTAAGTTTTTCATGTGGCTTTGAGCTATTATCTATTGTTTTTTCTTTCAACCTACAGAATTCTCTTTAGCCTCTCTTGTAGGACTGGTCTAGTGGTGACCAATTCCCTCAGCTTTTGTTTATGTGGCAATGTCTTAATTTCTTCCAGATTTTTGAAAGACAGTTTTACCAGATATAGAATTCTTGGTTGGCAGTTTTTTGCTTTTAGCACTTAAAATATGTCATTCCACTGCCTTCTTGACTCCAAGGCTTCCAATGTGAAATCAGAATGTTATTGAGGCTTCCTTGAATGTGAAATGTTGCTTCTCTCTTGAGGCTTTCAGAATTCTTTTTTTTTTAAGTTTTATTTATTTCTCTCCACCCCTCATTGATTACACTCACTGTGTCTGCTCTCTGTGTCTGTTCATTGTGTGTTCTCTGTGTCTGCTCGTCTTCTTTTTTTAGAAGGCAACGGAAAATGAACCCGGGACCTCCCATGTGGGATGGAGGTGCCTAATTGCTTGAGGCACCTCCATTCCCTCCTTGTTGTGTCTCTCATTGTGTTTCTGCCTTATGTCTCTTCATTGCATCATCTTGTTGCATCAGCTTGCTGCACCAGCCCATTGCGTCAGTTTGCTGTCTTGCTTGTCTTATTTAGGAGGCACTGGGAACCGAACCCAGGACCTCCCATATGGCCGGTGGGTGCCCAACTGCTTAAACCACACTCACTTCCCCAGAATTCTTTCTTTATCTTTGGCATCCGACAGTTTGATTATAATATACCCAGTGTGGAACTATTTACATTTATCCTGTTTGGAGTTTGTTGAGCATCTTGGATATGTATATTCATGTGTTTTGTTAAATTTAGGACATTTTTAGCCATTATTTCTTTGAATATTCTCTCTTCTCCTTTCTGTTCTTCTTCTAAGACTGTCACGATGCATACATTGGTACATTTGATGGCATCCCACAGTTTCCTCAGGGTCTGTTCACTTTTCTTCAATCTTTCTTCTTTCTCCTCAGACTGGATAATTTCAATAGTCTTACCTACAAGGTCTCTGATTTTTTTTTTTTTTTTTTTTTTTTTGCTAGCTCCAATCTGCTGTTGAGCCACTCTAGGGAATTATAAATTTCTGTAAATTTGACCTTCAGCTCTTTTTAATTCCTTTTCATCATTTCCATCTCTCTTTTGACACTTTCTTTGGGTTCATCTATCATTTTCCTAATTTCCTTTAGTTCTTTGTCCATGTTTTCCTTTAGTTCTTTGAACATATTTAAGAACATTTTTTAAAAGTCTTTGACTGGTATGTCCCAGAGCTGTTCTGCCTCATTAATTATTTCTAATGCTTTAATTTTCTCCTTTGTGTAGGCCACCATCACTTCCTGTTTCTCTATATGTTTTCTATTCTTTTGTTGAAAAGCTGGACACTTTGATATTTTACTGTGTTATTGATGAGATTTTGACTCTGAGGCATCTGTTCCTTAAATTTTTATCCAGCTAGTGTTAGGATAGAATTTTCCTAGGATGCCAGGAGCTAACAAAAAAAGAAAAGAAAAGGAGAGAGAGAGAGAGAGAGAGAGAGAGAGAGAGAGAGAGAGAGAGAGAGAGAGAGAAAAGAAAAAGAAAAAAAGCACACCTTTCTCAATCTTTGCAGATTGACCTGTGAGAATGCTCTTTTTCAGAGCTTATCCATACAATGAATTTAGAGAATAGCTTGAGACAAAAGCATAGGGGCCTCCCTTATCCTTTCTGCACTTGGCATGCACATGTGGCCCTATGAATCCCTCATTTACACAGATACAAATGTCCCCTCTTCCCTAGGGAATAGTTTCTTCACAGTCCCAGTCACTACACTGTATATTTTACAGCCAGCAATCCCTTCCCCCTAGAAGCCACATGACCGCTCTCCCATAGCATTTTATAGGAGAGCTCTGTGAGGTACATTCTATATGCAGGACAAGTTTTGGGACTGTGAGTTCCTCAGGCCACCACCAGGTAGATTGGGTCAGACATACATGCTGCCAGTATATGCACAAGCGTTATTCAGCTTCCTCTAAAACTGGGACTAGTGATCCATAATAGAAGCATGGCCAGCTCTACACCCAGTCAGGGATACATGAGATTCTACTGCTTTTAAGTAGCCTTTTTCTTGATTCAGCACTTGCCATGTTACTGCAATCCTTTATTTTCTGGAGCTTTGAGAAAGATGTTTCTGCTACTTCTTGCTGGATATCCAAATCTTCTGTGGGGTTTGAAGCCCTCAAGTATCTCATGTCACCATCTTGATCAGGGCAGGGCCTCAAGCTTTCATTCAAATCATAAACTATATATATTATCCCCATTTCTTTTTATTTTTCATATGTCTTCAATACAAAATTTCCTTGTAAATCACTTGAACAATAGTTCATTTAGTTCTAACAATTGTCATTTCTTGGTTTTGATCTTTTTTATTCTTTTTCATCATCTTCACTTCTGATATAGATCTTGTTTTCTGAAATGAAAAGTAATCAGAAAAGGAAAGAGAGCCTTCAGAAAACTATCAGGATCATACAGAATTTATTAGATAACTATGTTTCGGCCCGACACTCAATGAATTCATCTTTGGTAAATTCAAAGAAGATATCTATGTGGGGAAGCTGTAGATATCTATATAGGGAATTCATTAATTGATTGATTGATTTTAGATGCCAGGCTCATTACTAGAGATACCAAGATGAAAATAGAGCAGTCCTTGACTTCAAAAGAGCTTATTGTTTAGTGAAGGGGTAAACTGGTAAGTTATCATCCACATGGTAAGTTCTGTAAGAGAGATTTGAATAAGTGTTATGGGAGCATCTGATTCTGCCACACATAAATAGAAGATGAAATCCCATCAGGATGAAATTCTCACAGCTGCTCCCAAACCTTCAGCCTATTTAATTTTACCTGGGAGAATATCTGTTTGATATCCCACAGTGACCCTATATACATTTATATAGCTGACTTGTTTCTTTTCTGTTATGTTTTCTGGTGGTTATTGGTTGTACCAGTTATTTTAGCTAATTTCAGTAATCTCTGAATTAGTACATAAATATCTGGGAAAATATCCTTTTATATAATGTACTTTTTAAAAAATTCTGGCTCGAGGACTGATTGTGGTTGCTTTTTGTCCTAATTCCGAATGTCCAAGGCTACCTGTGGTGCTTTTCGTTTCATGGATCCCAATGTTGATTTCACTGGGTCTTCCAAACCTGAATTTCTCTTGTCTCTTCTGAATGCATGCCAAAATTCTATACCAGAATTATTATTTTTTTTGTTGCATTTATTTAATTCCAAGACGTGTTGTTAGGTTCTTAGTGAATGTTTTGAATATCAAATTAAGAAAGAAAATAAGGGCCTTGCTTTCTAAGATTTTTGTTATCTTAAATGTCAAGAATGTTGGCAGATAGAAATTGCCTGTTGTCTCTCAAAAAGTTGAAGAGAGCTCATATGAATCTGGGTCATCATGTATAATTCAAAACAAAAATTTAAATAGGCAGAGAATAATTGATGTTAAGGTGAAGAAGTCCTAAGAGTTGATCAATGATTTCAAATCAGATATATTAGAGTACAATTTTACATGGAATCTCCTTATATCACTACAATAATCCTCAGACTGCTTTTATTAATACTCATTTTAAAAGTAAAACAAGTGTTCCTTATAAAAGCTAGAACTACATAGAAAAACAATATAGGGTAAAAGTGAGGACCCCAAGCCCACTTGTTTCAGAGTAGGCTATTATTAATAGTTTTAAATACATAATTTCAGATCCTTTTCTATATATTTACGCACATATACATACACACACATAACACAAGCTTTACATATTATTCTATTGCCTTTTTTATAGGTCATATTATTGTTCATTCCTTTTCATGGTCATATAGTATTTTATTATTGTTCATTCCTTTTCATGGTCATATAGTATTTTATAATGTGCATAAACTCAAATTTATTTAGCTTTTTCTCTCTATAAATGGACATTAATGATTGTTTCCAAGTTTTGTATTTTCTTTCTATCAGAAACAATGCTGCAGTGAACATTTATTTGGGGGCTTAAACCTGAAGATTTCTCTCAGAAAGATTTATAGAACTGAAATAGCAAGGTCAAAGAGAATGCACATTTTAAATAATGAAAGATAATGGCATTATCCTTCAAATGCAGTACCAGCTTTTAAAATCAATTATTTTCCTACCAGTTGTGTACAAAAGTGACTGTTTTTCTACACTGTCTCCAAAAGTGGATATTTGGAATCTTTTTAAATGTTTGCCGATGTGATACCCCTAATGGGATTTTATTGTTGCTTTATTTTGCAAGTTCTTAATCACCAGACTTAATTTCATTCATGTTTCTTCTTCAGTAAATTCCCTAATTTATCCTTTTCTCATTAATTTCCCTTCGCTTCAATTTCCTTAACTAAAGAATATTAATAGTTCCCAGGATTGTGAAGTAACTGATATGAAAATATTCACTTAGTAAACACTATTATAAATGTGTCACTGTCCTTCTCAAAGAAAAATGATAGCTTACAAAATGAAAGTATTTTTTAGAAAGGCTTATCAAAATTTATTTGATATTCTATTTTTTATTCATGTAATTAAAAATTTTGCTCTTTCTCTGATCATACAAAAAGGCTGTATATGTTGCATTCAGACTGGTAATAACAATACACATTCTTCAGGGAGAAATTCAATGGAACTACTTCTGATCTATCACTATAAAATGTACATTTGTCCACAGTGTTTCCCTGGCATAGCTTCCCCAGCACAAAGATGTTAAATAAAACCAGAATTAACTCTAAGTGTTATGAGTCAAATTCCTAATTTTCTCCTCTCTTGAACCGGTAATATAGACTATTGTTCTAGATAAATACAAATGGGCAAATGTTGCTGGACTTTTGAATAAAAGTGTGGTACCTATTTTCCCCCAGTGGAGAGCATGAAGATACTCATAATAGCTAACATTTATTGGGTGTTTTCTGCATGTCAGGGTTTGATCTATGTGCATTACATATTAATGCTAATCTCAACACTTTAGATAGGTGTTATCCCCATTTTAATGATGAAGAAATAAAAGCACATGGAAGTTAAATAACTTGCTTTAGGTCTCCCAGCTAAAGAGTGGCAGTGCCCAGTTGAAACTCCTATCATCTAGTTCCAGAGGCCCCACTCACAGCCATGATGCTGTGCTTCCATGACCAATGCTGGACTAAAATAGTAACTGAGGGGAAAGGAACTATAAGGAGGACACAGACAAAGGGAGAAAAGAAAGAAGTTAGGGATAAGAGAAGAGAAAATAAAGAAAAAGAAAGCTTAAGGAAAAGGAAAGAAAGGATAGGAAAGAAAAAAATAGTGAACAGTGCATGCCGATTTTTCCCACATTCCCAGCTCTATGGCCAACTGTGCTGTTCATGTCAGCACTAATAAAATGCAGGGCATTCTGGGCTTGCTCTTCCTCATTCTCCCCAGCCCTTGACCCAGGCACCCTTTCACACCCACATACACACATACTTTAACAACTTGGGAGCATCCTCCTGGCATCTCTCTTTCCTTTACTTCTAAGATTCACAAAAATTGTAAAGGATGTGGACTACTCACTCTATCTTGAGCCCAGTAGAAAAGATATGACAGACTCAAGCAGAGGTGATTTTGTCCCACAGGGGACATTTGGTGATGTCTGGAGACATTTTTGATTGTCACTATGAGGAGAGGGGGAGAGAGTGCTTCTAGCATCTTGGTAGAGTAGAAGCTGCGGATGCTGCTAAACATCCTACCATACACAGCAAATAATTATCCTGCCCATAGTGCCAAGGTTGAGAATCCCTACTCCACAAGGCAGTGTGTCCCAAGGTCAGGTTAAAACTCCTCTCTGGTGGCATGGGAATTTGTTCCCTAAAAAAAGATACAAAGACAGTTGGAACCTGTTCTTTTCAGCTAAATTCTACTTTTTCTTTCCAACTTCTTCCTGTCCGGACAGAGGCCAAGCCATTCATTTGAAAAAAAAAAAAAAGGTACAAAACAGAAGTCATGTAAAAGTTTAAGCCAAAATATTTGGGTGCAATTTCTTGCCAGAGTTTTTCTACCTCTGGTCATGGAATATTTTGCTGAAGGATTTTGTGAGTATTATTTGGGTGTTTTTTTTTAAACCATGGATTGAAATGAGACTGAGCAGGTGTTGCTAGGATAAAAAGAGGGGAAAAAACAGGAAAACATTTATTCTGCTGAAACTGCCTAAGGAATCATTATTAACACCCCCCCCCCCCCAATAGATTAGGATACTTGGGTGGATATTCCTTATCTTGAGAAAACTTACTTTACAAATTTGAATACTACATCTTTTATGTGTTTATTAATGATAACATGCAATATATTTATATAGAGATTCTAAGGAACTCAAAATGTTTAATAATAGTATCTGAAATTTATATAGTGATTAAAATTTTTATGTACCAGATACTCTGCTCAGTCCTATGTATATTATCTAATTTAGGCCTTTTATACTCATTTAGAAGAAGTGGAAACTAAAGGTTCAAAAAGGTAAAGTCACTTGCCCAAGCTTACATAAGCTATTAAGAAGCAGATCAGAATCTGAACTCATATACTCTGACTCCAGCCAAGTTTAGAATTATTTGAACAATATGATTCTGACTTTCTCATTATACCTGTTCCCAAGGTCTTTCAATAAATGGAATATTTCACTCTTCTTGATTTTTTCAACACACACCCCCAAATGAAATCAGCATAAAATTATTAAAATGTATTACTATATTAATATGTTGTGTTCATTATAAAACACCCCAAAATGAAAATTTAAAAAGAATGAGATAGGGAAGCGGATGTGACTTAAGCAGTTGGATGCCCGCCTACCACACGGGAGGTCCTGGATTCAGTTCCTGGTCCTCCTGAAGAGGATGAGCAAGATAACGAGCTGGCATGGTGAGCTGACACAACAAGATGATGCAACAAGAGAGATGCAAAGAGCAGGGAGTGGATGTAGCTCAAGCAATTGGGTGTCTCCCTCCCACATGGGACGTCCTAGATTTGGTTCCTGGTGCCTCCTAAAAGGAAGACAGGCAGACACAAAGAGCACACAGAGACAGCGAATACAAACAATGGGACTGGGGGTGGGGAGGGGGGAAGAAATAAATGTTTTTTAAAAATGAGATAAAAACAAGTGGAAATAGATATCCTTCCTGTACCTCAATGGTTAATGTGTACCCAGTGGGATTTTCCCACCCTGGAATAGTGAAGTCAGTTCTTCTTTGCTGTATACATCAAAATAGGAGACCTGGCTTATCTATGCTTCTCCAGAGACTCCATTAGAAATGGCTTCTTGTCAGATCAGTATTAGATGTCAATCCCAGTTCAGATCCACACGTACAAGCAAATGATATAGCAGTAACAGGAGAATAGTGTTCTCGTCCCTGAGAATAATGCAATATGGCAGCATGGTATCTTCTGCCCCTTCATCGTCCATCAAGGTTAAAATATAGTGTAACCAGGTAGACCCACAGCACAAGATTAAAAGCATCCCAACATTTCATTGCAAAGGCCTTTATCTCAGAGTCCCTAGAAACTTATAATTCCTCTCCAGAACTTCTTCCATAGTAATGTTTCAGTAAAATACATACTGGGGTCATTAATGAAAATGTAAAACTATTCTGTTAGAGAATGAGGAACTCTTGAGGACATGAATTACATACAGGAAGGCAAATTATAATATCATTTAGTAACTTGATTTAGTTTAACTTAACATGGTAAAAAGCTTCTGTGGTTCTCTCCTGTTTCACTTCTTACCAAAACAATCCTCTTGCTTCAAGTCTTTGTGTATATGGAACCCTCTGTCTCCGGATCGAGATTCAGGTGAAGCAAATGAGGCACTTCTTTGGACTCAAAATTTAAAGGACATCAAAAAATGTCAGTAATCAAGATAGTATTTTAATGCAATATTTAAAAATTAATGAAAAATCCTTGATGAGCAAAATATCACAATTTTAAATGAAGAAAGGGAGACTCACTTAGCTTTCTTGCTACTATAGAAGTAATATCCATTCTGCCTGGTTTCTCCATGACCTACCTTCACATTTAAGCCAGACTATACTTCATTTCACCCTCTGATCTCCTGAGTGAAAATATTCCTTTGATCCCCACTCAAGGAAATCTCCCTTTAGCAGAGCATCTTTTGATTTCAAATCTGTTTCACTTAAATTACTTCCTGTCAAAGTGTAATATTCCTGCCTTCACAATCCTTAAAGTCTTCAAATTTTAGAAATGAAAAAGATATTAGAATATATTGGATTTAACTATTTTCATCCCAATTAATATAAACTACCCTGACTAATTAAATTTTTTTAAATGGGGAATTTAATGTGAGGATTCTGAGGCCTCAGGGTCAACCAGAATCATGGATTTAAAAGTTGTTTCTATATTTCTGTTCTATTTCTGTGTGTTTCTTTCTTCGCTCTTAATAACTATTGGCAATTTGTTCCATGCAGAACAAATCAGGGAAGGTGGCCACTAACCATTTACAGGTTTGTTTATCCTCCATTTCAGCTCCCAGAGAGAGGCTGATATTCATTTTTCAGTTCCAGTTCTGAAATTCTTGGGAAAAGACTCATGCTGGCCCAGCTTTGGCATGCTTATGCCTGGATCAATCCACATTTTCCATGGGCAGGGTCAGATTTTTCGTGGTTAGTGGTCCGGTTCCATTGTACCCATGTAGATGATGGAATTGGAGGAGGGGAGGTCCCCACTAAGAGGGAAATGGGCAGAAAAAAGTATGTGTATCCATCACAGAAATAATTTAGTTCAATCCCTCCATTTAGTAGATGAATAAACTGAAGCCTAGAAAGTATAGGTGAGTTGACCAAGAGTAGTGAGAAGGCCAGAACTGGAACCTAGTTTTCCCAAATGCCAGACTCATGCTCTCTCAGTCAATAGACATTTACTGAGCATTGGCTCTGTGCCAGCCCTAATTTCAGGTTCTCAGGTTGCTTGCAACAGTGAACAACAACAACCAAAATCTTGTCCTTACTATATTGCTCCTTAGATCCAAAGAGATTGTCTTCTGATACCCCTTATAAATAGCTTCTTTTTTGTTAGTGTTCTAATCTTCCTTATTGGAAACTCCAAAAAATATCCCATTCCGTTTTTCTCTTCTTAGCTTTCCATCTGCCGATTGATTCTGACATTAACATTTCTAAAATCCACCTGAAGAGTGATTGCTCTGATAGACACACAACCATGAGACACACATTTAGCACCCACAAACCTTTTGAATGTGTAGGGATATTTTCACCATATCAGAGGTACATTTTAAGTAAAGGGGAAAAGATAAACACCTTTATTTAGTAGCAATGATGTCTCATTTACTACTTTATCTCAGGGGAGGAACATGTACATGTAAAGACTGGAAATTGTTTGGGAAGTGTTTTCCCAAGAGGAAAAGAAAATAATGGGAAGAATGCTAAGTCGAGTCTTTGTTTATAGTAAGACATCATACTTTCCGTTTGCTAGCGATGCTACGTTTGAAAGTTCACTTAACTTGTCTGTGCTTTAGTTTTCTAATTTGTAAAATAAAAGTGGTAACCAGGCAGTATCTATTGAAATTATTTATAATTCCTACTTTTACTATGTTCTTAAAAGGATTTAGAAGCCAATAAAATATAAAATCCATTCCAGTTTCAAAATTTTACACTTCGATTACACATGATTTGACTTTGCTTTATTCCAAGGTGACTAGCCCTGCATTTTACAATTTTACAGAGATCCCAGATGATCTAATGATGTTCATTAGGTCAATCGGATTTCTATGAGAACAAAGTGACTTTGCTAGCGTTATAGTGGGTTGCTCTTGTAATTTTAAAAATATCGACTTAGGTAGCCAAAAAGGTCTCACAGCGGCTTCACATGGAAAAATTGCCACCCCTCCAAACTGTTTCTTCTGCCCCTTCCCCCAAATTAGAAGGCTAAGACATGGTATGAACATATATTTGCATATTATTTAGAGTTCTCCAAACATTTCATTCCATAAAAATCAAGAAAAAGAGGAATGGGAGGAAGAGGCATTTCTTTTTTGCTCACTGGATAACTCCAGTATGCCTACCTGATGAATTGTTTTTGGGCTTGCTTTACTTTCTTATTTCTTGGGCACATGGGTCAGTGAATATTTTTTTTGTCTGATAACTCAATATTTTCATATTGAATTCTATAAAAACTCTTCTTGGACCCAGCATTTCCATGCTGTGAGTGTTCCCTTGACTACCAGAAAGAGTTATGTCTTGATAGGCCCTGGAAGCAACAGCATGTGAAATGTGCCAGTTCCCAGAAACAGCATCCAGGCCCTGTGGCTGGATTATGGACAGGCATTCCTGGAAGCAACCACTCAGGAGTGCTACTTTTAGTAACAATAGCAGCTAAGATATGATGCACAAGTCAGGACTTAGTGCTGTATCTTTCCTAAGTCTCTTGATGAGCCTCTGTTCGTGGGTACTTATTGAACTGATAGCTGAATGCTAGACTTCATGCAACATAGCCATCAGAGTTTTCCCATCATTTAAGTATGGAGCTGCCTTCCAAAGTGGCCACAAAGAGAAATTTTGGAATGGTAACCTGGCAATGGGTATCAAAAAAAACCCTTAAAAATACAAAAAATTTATCTCAGTAAATCCACCTAAAGAAATAAATGTATAGCAGTGTCTGGTACATAGGAAACATTCAATGTTAACCTCTTATTATAATGGTAAAATGTCAGATTAAGCTTTAATGTCTAAGAAGAGGAGATCGATTAAATAAATGGCATTATGTCTGTGCAATATGATATATAGATAAATCATAGTTTATCTATTATGTGATTTATAAATAGATACATATCTATATAAATAGAGATACATACATTTATCTATTCTCTATTATATAGATAGATTATATGATTCATCTATATAATATATCATTATATAGACATAATATAGGCAGCTCTGGTAGATTGAGTTATGTACCCCAGAAAAAACATACACTTAATCTTAATCCCATTCCTGTGGATATGAGCCCATTTAATTAGAACCTTTTGAAGATGTTATTTCTAGTGAAAATGTGGCCAACTGAATCAGGATGGGCTTTAATCCAGATTAGTAGAAGCTTTATAAAGAGAAAGCCACAGGAAGGAGCCAGAAAAGCAGGAAGTCATTCCAACCCCAAGGAGAAAGGGGAGGACATTGCCATGTAGCAAGAGACAGGAAAAGGAGCCAAGGAACCCCAAGGATGGCCGCTGGCAGCCAGCATGAGAATGTTATGGACTTAGGCGAGAAAGCATAACTTTGTTGATGCCTTGATTTTGGACTTCTCCTAGCTCACAAAATTTGTTGTGAGTCAACAAATTCCCATTGTTTAAGCTAACCCATTATGTGGTGGAGTGGGGCAGTGGGTGGAGGAGGGGGTAGAATGCTGACTTCGTGGGGGCTTCGCGTAATGCCACTGGCTGGCTTGCAAACTCAGGAGCCTTCCCCGCCCTCATTGGCCATTGCCAAATTTTTTCCTCTGGCGGAGAGACTTTGGGGCGGGTTAGGCTACTGGGGTGCTTGTGCTCCGTGAGCGAATTAAATTTTTTAAAAAATTATTTCTATGATTAATTTTGCTTTACTCATTGTTACTAGAGATTTTATTTAAAAAGTGTGATAGGTATCTTCGTATAAGAAATACTTATTAAATAATGGGGTTCGCTGTTATGCACAATTTTCCACTTATGCTAAGGTTATTGGAACGCATTGGTCGCGTGAAATGAGGTCCTACTGTACTTGGCACAGAAGCCTGGCAATTAAGACAGCAGCCATTAAAAAGTATGCCAGTGGTTTCCAAATTTTGGTGTGCACCAGAATTTCCTGTGGAACTTGTTAAAAAAAAAATTGCCCAGGCCCCATCTAAAATATTCTAAGAGTAATTGAAAAATTCTATAAGTAAAAGGGAAGTTAGGCTTCACAGAACTCAATATATATTATAGCAGGAATATTAATTTTGCTTAAAGAATTATTTATTTCAAAGACTTGCTGAGTTTTCTTAACCAAACTGTCTCTCAAATAATCAGTCTCTATCAAAAGAACCTTTTAAAATCATTCAGATCATTGAAAACAGGCTAACCTTAAAGCAATATGTCATTTGGTGAAGTTTTCTTTAAATGGGCATCATTACAAAATGTATTCTCCCCCATCTTCCAGATTATGTATCTTAGTAATATATTTTTTCCATTTGGGGTAATACTTCACATTTTGGAGCTATCCTTCAATCTCCCGTCTCTGTGAGTATTTTTATAACATCTTTACTGGAATGAAAGGTAGTTAGAAAGCTGTCATTGAATATAGTAAAAGCATTTAACCATCAACTCTGAAGGCTGTTCTAGCTCCAAGATATATATTTGTTTATTTATAGTTCCAGTTTTGCTCAAAGAAATATACACTCAGAAAATGGCCAACAAAGGATTTGTTTTGTTCCAGTTGACACATTGATTCAGAGAGCAGTATGATAGATTGTATTGACGTTAGAAATTCCAAGATATTCCTTAATTTAGGGGTATTCCTTGCTGTTTATAACTATTGTCTTCACCCACAGAGCTAAACCATCAGCAGTAGAGTTACTCAGTAAGTATTGATATGTCATGTTTAGGGAGAGTGTTACAGTCCTAATTTCTTATTCTTTCTCACATAGCAACTTCCCTAATAACAGCAGCTTACAATTATGTAATGCTTGTCTGTGCCAGGCACTTCTCTAATCACTTTATCTGTGTCTTTACATATTTAATTCTCAAGCCAGAACGTGGTATTACCATTATTCATCCCCATTTTACAGATGGGGTGACCTTATCCTTGGAAGGTCAAAGTGCTTGCCCAAGTTCACACAATTACATACCCACAATCCTTAAGAATTTGAAGCCAAGCATTCTGAGCGTCTTTGCAAGTAATCTCTATGCCTCAGTCTAAGGTATACTGACCTAGGGCTGAGATTTTTCTTCCAACTACTGGAGAATTTCTAGGTGGAAAAGAAAATGCAAAGGACTGAGTGGTAGATGGAAGTGCTTGCTCTGGGACAAAAGAAGGGAGTGTTCTGGAGTTTCCAATGTTCTGGAGAAACTAGGAGAGAAGGAGCCTGGTCAGAAATCCCATTCATCTCTGCCTCTAACTCATTAAGGGCGCTTGGAAAAGGTAATTCATTTTTCTGTAATCATTTTCCTCTTTCACAAAAAGCTGCTGCTGCTAACACCACCTTCCTCATGTTGTTGTGGTAAAATAAGATAAGATATGCACAGTGGGCACAGAGAGACCTTAGTTGTCATCTACCCCCACCCCTACTCAAAGGCAAAGACAGAAACTTGAACTCTTCCAATTGACAAAATTGAATGCACAGATCTCTGAGTAGATTCCCTTAGGACTTTGGAAAATGAAACAAAA
>PVKH010004979.1:0-22644 GCA_004027955.1 Chaetophractus vellerosus
GACCTTGCCATGCCCGTGGGGGCTCAGCCCTGCCCGTGGCGGCTTTTTGCCTTGCCCACAGCGGCTCTGCCCCGCCCACGGCGGCTTGCCTTTCTCAAGGCCGTCTGCCCGCTCGGAGAGGTCCCCGGGAACCGAACCCAGGGCCTCCCATGTGGTACACCGGCGAGCTCTTTATCCACTGAGCTATCTAGCCGGGCCCAGGTAGTCTTTTTGACTGCTTTCTTTAGCTGAGCATAATATCTTCAGGCTTCATCCACATTGCAGCTTATATTAGAATGTCCTTTTTAAACTGCAGATTAATATCCATTTTACAGATATACTGCATTTGTTAATCTATTCTTCAGTAAATGGATAGTTAGGTTGTTTCCATGGTTTGCTAAAATGAAAATGCTGCTATGAACATGTGTGTAAAATTTTTTCAGGATGTATATTTTCATTTTTCATGGGTATATACCAAAGAGTGAAGGAGTTGCATGGAGAGTCTTCTGTTTCATATTTTTGCATACTTCCAGACTGTTTAAAAAGTGGCTACACTATTTTATTTTTCCACCTCAGTGTAGGATGTCTGTTTTCTCTCTACTTTCTAGCTAACACTTACTATTTGCCTATTTTTTAATTTAAAAAGCTTTTTAATTAAGGAAGTTGTAGGTTTACAGAAATATCATATAAAAAATACAGTGTTCCCATACACCTTATCTATTGTTGGCACTTTGCAATAGTGTGGTAACTTTGTTACAACTGGTAAAAGAATATTAAAATTTTTCTTTTAAACTATAGTCCATAGCTTACATTACATTTTTTCACATATAAAACCCTATTATTTACACCTTGCATTAGTGTGGTACATTTGCCATAGTTAATTAAAGAACATTTTTATACTTGCACTATTAACTATAGTCCATCATCTACAGTAGAGTTCACTGTGTTATACAGTCCTATGTTTTGTCTTTTAATTTTATTCTAGTACCATATACAACCTAAAATTTCCCCTCTTAACCATATTCATATATATAATTCATTATTGTTAATTACATCAACACCATATGGTTTCCAAAAGTTTACAATCATCCTATATAGAAATTCTGTACAAATTAGGCATGAACTTCCCATTCTCTACCTCCAACTTAGACCCTGGTATCCTGTATTCTAGATCCTAATTTTATGGGTTTGCTTGTTGTAATTATATATAATATAGATCATATAATATTTGTCCTTTTGTGTCTTGCTTATTCATTGATCATAATTCTTCAAGGTTCATCCATGTTGTTGCCTATATCAGGACTTCACTCCTTTTACCGCTAAATACTATTCCATTGTGTGACTATACCACACGATGTATCTCCATTCACCAGTTGATGGACATTTGTGTTGCTTCCATCTCTTGGCAATTGTGAATAATGTGCTATGAACATTGGTATACAAATACCTGTTTGTATTCCTGCTTTCAATTCTTTTGGGTATATGCCTAGTAGAAGGATTGCAAGGTCATATGGTAATTCTATCCATAGCTTTCTGAAGAAAGCTCCACCTTGCTCCAGGTCAGGAGGACTCAATTCTTCAGGATGGCTTCTCTCCCCATCTCATGACATTCTCTGCACAAAATATTTGCACCAGAACAACAATTTCAGCTCACATAAACCCTTATGGCAATTTTCTTTCATACAACCTGCGTGGGAGCTTCTCGATGCTGGGTCCAGATACAAGAATCTCCTGTTCCTCTCTCCTAAATCTCAGGATCCATGTCCTGCCATGAGGAGCAAGGCCTAGAAATTCTTGGGTGGGTCTCAGGGATGTAGGCGATTATGTGAGGTCAGATGGTGGCCACCATCGCTTGGCACCCTCCAGTGGGATTCAGCTCCATGTGGATTATGGAAAATAAAGAAGGTCCAGTAAACCTTTATTTTTTAAATAAATGATATATAAAGTGGGTAGGAGCAGCCAGACCAGAGTAGGAGACATGCTTTCCTTATCCCAGCATTGAGGTCCACCATTACGGGTACTTTGTAGATTTTTGATACTCTTGGCTAACCTTCAAAAATCCTGTCTGAGACATAGAAAACTTTCATTCTTGTAGATGTCACTATATTTTTCTTCTTGCTCTAATCTTTTTGTCTGTTGATAGACAGCTATTGGGTTCTAGGAACTTTCTAACTCCTAGTTCTCCAACAACTCCTTCCTTGCCCTTCTTTTAATTCTTTGTGCTTAAGTTCTACCTCTCTGATTCATGCAGGAACTTTAATCCTTACAACTATATATTTTAGTAATATATTCAAGAACTTAAGAAGTATTAATCGGAATAGATATGGACCATAGTAGACCTGGGGTGTCTCACTCAGATAACATCTGTTCCAGTTAATGGATTGGCTTTAATTTTGAGGACCCTTAGGGAATTTAGATGATACTAGGAGCTTTGTGTTTGCTTGGGAGAATAACAGTCCAGAAATCTTTGCTATACTTGTCCTCTAGAGTCTTAGCAGGGAAATTCAAACTCCCCAAATTGGGCCAACATCCTCTTCTCCTGAGGATCCAATATATGATATCAGTCTGAGAGACCAGATGAGATTTCTCCATTCCTGCCCACCATCCCTAATCAGAATTCATACAATGTGGGCTTTTATAGCTGGAATTCACTTAGAATGCCTACAATTCTAAAATGTACCGGAGCCTGGAATATATTAATCACCTGAACTCCTGTAGAGGAGTATTTAACTTCTTTGACAAGGAATTCTATTTTGGGCAGCATTAGAAAGATCTGGTAAGCATCATTGTTACAAACACTAAAACCTCCCAGGAATGCAGAGGGCTTCCATTGGATCAGATTCCCTACTGTCCCCAACTTGCTTTCTTGTCCTCTTTTGCCACACTCACTTCTTTCTCTCTCTCTCTTTCTTTCCTCTCTCTCTCTCATATTTTCTCTCTCTCTCTCTAACCTCCTTTTATTTACCTCACATTTCATTGCCATAAAATACTATAAACTTCAAGATCTTTACTTTTTATATGCTGTGCTAGTATATAGAAATGATAAATAATCAATTACCTAATTACTTAAGCAATTACCATAATAGCTGCTTTGATATCTAATATATCTGTCTAGTTGCTTTGCTATCTAATATAATCCTCACAATAATCTTGCAAGATAAGTTATTCTTTTTTAGTCATTCTCTCTCTCTGTGTGTGTCTGTGTGTTTGCACATGCATGCTTAAGACAATTATTTTCACATACTACCTTTAAATTTGGAATAATAATTATTTTAATTGGATGGAAAAAGTATAGTCTTTTCTGGAATATCTTATACGTTTAATCTGTAATCACTGAGACCCTATTTTAATTTGGGTTTCTCAGAATAATGTTTCTTCCTTGTTCAAATAGTTTTAAGAAGTTTATGTTAAACTGAATGCCTCAGAGTGAAGCAAAATCACAAAGATGATAGAAGTACCATGATTCATCATTTTGACTGAGCGTCTTTATAATTTCTATTTCTTTTTTGTGTATAGCTCTATGAAGTAATAGGACATTGCATCTGCTGTTTTTAGGTAGTACTACTTATATTATTTTAGCAAAAATTTGTCACCATGAAAATCAAAAGCAGAGACATCATTTTAAATCCTGCAATTAAGTCTATGCCTGTCAGCAGCACAGTTGTGCCATCTTTGATAGTTTGAGTAATGTGTGTTTTCTTCTTAGCTCACTGAGGCTGTGGTAATGGAAGCCAAATTCAAACATCAAAGAAAAGAGGTTTTCCTTTGTAGGAAAACATCATAACATTTTCACAGCATTAGGTTGATAGAAGTATAGCTTCTCCTCTGCGTGAAGTAGATGCTTTTGATTACATAGATATTTTTTACTAAACATAGACTTAAGAAGCATATAACCTCGATCCTTCCTTGTATATGCAGTAATACTGCAAAGCCTCAAATGATGCCTATTGATTATCTTAGGAAAGGAATGGGATCTTAAAGAACTTTCTAAGTGAAACTAGGTTTAATTAATTAGTAGCAGTTAAGCATATCAGCATCTAATTTTCTGTCTTTTAAATGACATTCCATTGAAAGCTTGAAGTGTTCTTCATGACAGCCTCATAAAAGCCAACCTCAGCAATTATCAAAGTGAGGACACCAGGCAATTTAATCTCCAACTGAAATCAGGACTAGGTGCAGAGGAATCACAGGAATGCCTATTATTTAATTCTTCTCCATATTGTTAAAGAAGCATCTTACTAAATAAAGGGTAGATGTACTTTGGAAACTGAGCTTACTGAAAAATATTTCTTGAATAAAGCTGACATTGTCAAGATGCTATAGGGTGAGAACAAGTGAACTAAATATACCTCAATTATACAGGTATTATTTTTAATGTTGTTTATATAACTTCACCTTAATCAAGGTACTGCAGCCAAGACAACACTGCTAAAATAAGAGCAAAGCTGACGGTATGACAAAACCACCCCAAATCCACAACGATAAAGAAGTACTTCATATGCTACAGTGTTTCACACATCCAAAAAGATTGCCAGATGTAGAATGTAAGCTATCCCACAGGGAACAAAACAGCAAGAGAGGAAACATGTTTTAGTGGTTAAACCATTTTCTGATTGGTTGAAACTCACCCATCTCTTTGCTAAAGCTGCTGAGAAGGTAGCAAGGCCAAAATGGTTCCTTGAGCAGCTGTCATTTATTTGATTTTTACCTACTGATATTCCTCAGATTAATGTCATCACAAAAATTTTAGCAGTTATCACTTATTTGCTAGTTGCCTATTAATATTCTTCAGATAACATAATATCAACTACAAAAATCTTTGGGTTGTATGATAGAAATAATAGCATAAGTTAGTGTCTCCAGAATTAAAAAATAACAACACAAGTTTTTGCTTTACTGTGACATTGATTTTCCAAAAACACATCAGATTAACCATGATACTTATATAAAGAAAGAAATCATGTTCTTGTGACAATAATCTTTTCTATTGATGATGTAAAAATTACTTTAGTGTTGTTCTCCAGGTTATTTGATAATTTGTACTAGCCATCCTGGTGACAATAGAAGCAAAACTTGAAAGACAAAAAATATTCACATTTAGTCTAACAACAGATATACTTCTATCTGATTTTGTTTATTATGCTTTCTTTTTTATGTTTCTGTTTTCTCTTTTTCTATTATTTTTTTGGTTTGTGCAAATTACTGCTTATTTCCTTTCCCCATTCATCCAGTTTTTCAATAATTTGTAATTCCACTGAAACAGAATAATGTCCAGAAATATAACCTAACAAATATGAGAATTTAGCATATGACAAAGATTCAATTCAATGAGAAAAGCATGATTTATTTAACACAGGACTCTGGCACATCTGATTATCTATTTGGAAGAAACTGCATTTAAAAGCCTATTTCATGTCATAACACATAGATTTCAGAAAAATTAAAATATTTGAACATTAAAAAATCTTATTTGAAAATACAGATTCTTTCATATAACATGAAAAACTTGGAGTGCTCTTATAAGAATCTATAAAAGAAAAGAAATATATTAAATATTTAAAACTAAAAACTGCTGCACAATAAATTTCCATAAATAAATTAAATAGAAATAATAGATTTGGGAAAATTTGAAATGCATATACAGAGAAAGAGGTAGTATGTATAATACAAACTGAGCCCTTAAAATTGATAAGAAGGGAACTGATGTAGCTCAAGTGGTTTAGCACCTGCTTCCCATGTATGAGGTCATGGGTTCGATCCTAGGTTCCTCCTAAAAACAAAACAAAACAAACAAACAAATGAGAAAAAACAACTCTTATTGGGGAGCAGATGTGGGTCAGTGGTTGAGCACCTGCTTTCTATATATATGGTCCTGGTTTCAGTCCCTAGTACCTCCTAAAATTTTTTTTTGATAAGAAACACAAAAACCCTATCAAAAATGTGCAAAAACTTTTGACTCAGCAGTCGGTAGAAGAACAAATCCTAATGCCCAATCCACATTTGGCAAAAATCTCAAATTTACTACTTGGAGAATACAACATAAAGTAACAATGAGATACCACTTTATACGTATCAAATTGGTACCATTTAAAAAGGGCAATTATACCTACTATGATGGGGTACCTCCTCGTATGGGAATGGGGGTGTTTTCATATGTTGCTGGTGAAATGTGACTCAGAATGTTTTGGAAAAGCAATTTGGCATACTGTTTACTTAATTCAGAGAGACAATATACCCTTTAGGCAGCAGAACTACTGCAAATTGAGCCCATTGGAATAAAAGCATGGGTACATAAAGATTTATGTACAAAGAGTCTACTGCTGTAATATTTGTAATGACAGCAAACTGCAAATGAGGCAAATGTCTGTGGATATAGTAATGGGTGAATAGATTATGGTACAACCATACAGTAGAATATTGTTTCATTAAAAGAGTAGATTGGATCTTTGTCATTTAACCTGGAAAGTTTTCTTGTATGACGTTGTGTATGTTTGTTTGGTAAGTTCACAACTATTGCTATACACTTATTGTTTATATATGTTTATGAATGAGTTATATACTTCAATAAATTAAAAAAAAAGTCAGAAAAAAAAGCAATGAGACATGAACAAGTGGATAGAATAGTCTCAATTTTAGGAAATAAACACTGAGCAAAAACTTTCCAAATCCTTACATGAGTGACTATTTCTTTGTATATTATTCTTTTGGCATGGAGAAGGATGTGGAAATCCATATGGCAGGATGTCAACAGGGAGAGATGATGTCATATAGTGGTGAGAAGCATGGACTTTGGAGACAAACTTCCTACATTCAAATCTTGGCTATGCAATCTACCAGCTGTGTAATTTGGACAGAAATCCTATGCCTTAGTTTCCTATTCTTTAAAATGGGGATGCTAATAATATCTATCTTAATGAGTTTACATATATAGCATTTAAAAGGTGCCTGTCATATAGAAGTGCTATCAGCTTATGGGTTACATTTGTGGAATTGAATAAGGTGGAGGGGGAAAAAGGAGAGGTGCAAAAAAGAAAAAAATCACCACCAAAAAGACAGAAATCAGTAAAAGTCCTCTTTCAAAAAGCTTTATTTCTCTGGATGCCCAAATTGATTTCCTAACCACATCTTCCACCAACCAGATCTATTCAAGGATCAGACTTTCTCATTCCCAGAACCACTTTAAAATTCTTGTTCCCTGATTTGTCAGAGATTGAGTCATAAGGAATGAATTACCTGCATAACAGACTGAAGCTATACTCTCAGAGCACAGATTGACTGATTGTTTAACCTGAATTCATTGAATAATTACTTGATGCTTCTATCCACTTTGGCTATGTCATTTTTATTGTTTTTCCTTTGACTATTTTTAATACTTCCTTTGTTTTTGTCTTTGGTCATTGGCAGGGGATTGAAGGGGCAGAGGAGTAGAGGAATAGAGGTTACTTCAATTTGATGTTTTAAATTTCTTTATCCTTAAAGTCTATACTCAGGTATGACCCATTGTCAATTGTTGGGAGACAATTATCCGTGGATCTCTGGTGCTTCTGCACATTTGGAGGTCAGAGTCATGGACAGACTTTGTTCCTGCTCTTTTCAAGGATGTTTATATAACAAACACCTTAGAAGGTATAGCATTTTCCTATGGAGCAAAGGGCAGATTTGTTTCTTTTCCAGATAATAAAGATAATTTCTCCCTTTGGGGCAAAGGGCACCCTTGCTTCAAGCCCTTTATAATAGATTGGGGATTTCATAAGCTTGGTGTTCCTCAGATGTGACAAAAAAACCACTGTGTGTGCAGTATACATGTGGGTTCCTCTCTGTCACCCTTGAGGGACTTGAGGACAAGGGGGACTGATACTGAACATGAAACACATGCTTCCTGCTGTGTCACGAGTAACAGAGTCCTTTATTTCTGGCCTAGGAGTCTCATGTTTTCTGTCAGCATCTATCAACTTGTGGCAGGCTAATTGTTGGTTTGGAAGTAGGGTAAAATCACAGACATTTCATACTTTTGATACCATTATCTGTAAAGATTTTTATGCTTTTGAAATAGACAACATGGGTAAAGTATTAATGTAGTCAAGCTATATAGAACAACTTAAACATAGTAATGAGGTGGAGAAAAGAAGTTTAAAGAACATATGAATTCTTGCAGGGTTATAGAGGAGAGTGATATCCTCTACAGTATGCTTAATTGTCCATAAGTGAAAGATCACCTCAACTCAAACTCCAGTGGATACACTTAGCTGTAAGGGAGACTGGAAATTTGATATTTGGACAGGTGGGATGTGTCCACATAAATTTCTATTACTCTGTAAGAATAGAAGAATGGGCATTGGGATAAAGCTAATAAACAAGATAACTACTTATGCTATAAATTTACCTCTGGTTTAAATGCACTGGGGAGAGGGGAAAGCTTATCAAAGTAAGTGGTCCCAGAGTTGGATAGCCCTCATAGTTGCAAATCAATTTTACCTGAGGATGAAAGTTAGGAATGTAGGAAGTTATGGTATGGCTTATCTGACGAGGAAGAGAGACGTGGCTAAGTTTTGGCAAGAGATAACCTATGGTAGGTGGAAAAAGGTAAACGTGAAAGGACTTGAAGATCCTGATATCTTTATTATTTAATGATGAAAACGATGCGGATCTATCAAGTGAGTGAGCAATGAACTGCTTTAAGTAAGTGTTTCCTAATATTTTCCATATCATAAGATATAATAACCAAATGACATTCTAGGATAAATGGATGAGATGGTACGTGGCTAGTGGCAACTGGACAGAGGTGCATTCCAGCCCACTATACCTCATTTATCTCCCTAAGAGCAATACTATGTGAAACTTGGACACTCTAACACTGTGCTTTATCACACTATATGGGAAGGTATGCACTCAAAAGCATGTGTATAGATATACCTTTAGGCAAAGTTATAAAGAGAAAAGACAGAATAAGTAACAGATTGGATATAAAATGACTAGGGCCATTGCATTGGTGAATGGAAAAGCATATACTTAGGTCAAGTTACCTTAGAGAAATTACTTGCTCCTAAGTCTGGCCCTGGTTTGACAAGTTTAAAAATATTTGTCAAGTGACCAAGAACAAATCTGTCTCATAGGCAGACTCACACAGAACAAACTAATAGAGACTGGTGAATAAAAACCGGAAAGCCAATATATTAATTTAAAGTGAGAAGTGAACATGTTGAGAAGATCCAAAAATCATGTTGACTGATCAATGCACTTTCTGCCTGTGGCAGATCTTATAAAAGCAAGTTATGATCAGAAGGTTGCTCAGTGAGCTTGGGATAGACCTAAGGAGAGTAGGATTTGTGATCTTCAGGCTTGAATCTTTGATTGATAGAAGGGGTTGAGATGTGCTTTGGGAGCACTGGACCCCAAAACTATCCCACATTATTCCATTGGGATAAGCTTTAATCATCAAATGCTGAATCCTCTTTTAGAGAGGTCATCCTAACAGTTCTCCTCTGCTTATTTCATTATTTTTTTCTGAGAGATTAAAATATACTTGCACATAGATATTCTTAGTTACAATCCCAATCCATTTATGCTTTCCTGCAGTGCATACCCAGGTCATTTTGAATGGATAGTGGGTCATTTGTACAAATTGCTGATCTCATCCCTTGCATTTTGAGTTTTCTTTGACTTAATGTGGGTAGGAGGCAGGCAGGGGAGGATATACTTAGCAGCAGAAACTACCTTTATTAAAGTAAGAAAATGGAATAATAATGACGTTTAAAATTAACAAAATACAAAAAATTAAAAACTTTGGAATAATAAAAAATAATTAAAAATATAAAATTAAATAAAAATTTTTGACATTATGTCTTTCATCACTGTAAGATCTGTTGTTTTGTATGTATGGTGACATTTTCTTCCTTTTATTCCCCAGTATCTTATTTTTCCACTTTCTCTTCAAAGAAGCTTTAGGTTATAGAACAGTGACATACAGAAACTACCTTTAGGACCTAGATAAATAATTATTAATATGTCCCCTAACTTCAAGAAATTTACTTTCTATTTAAAAAGATAAGACTTACAAGTAAATGCAGTATAAGAATATTTTATAGGAAACAAAGAAATTGTTATAGTGTCAACTGTGAAAGCCATGGAATTTATTTAACAGAGCAAAATGCAAGCATTACATTTTAATCTCAAGTCCCTAATCAAGGTAAATTTGGGAGGAGAGACTTTGAATTAAAAAACATTTTTAGTAAAAAGCTACTCTGTATACACACATACATACACACACTGGCAGACATTTTGCTTTGTGGAGAGATGTGCCACTCACTATTCACAAGCAGTGTCCTTGTGACAGTGAAAAATTTAGGTGTAAAGAGGAGAAAAATCAGAAATAGAGAGACCAGGGATCATCTGTGAATAGCATGAAGAAGATATGGTAGAACTCTCATAAATGCTAAAAGGATATTGGGGAATGAACTATACATACTTCATGAGGTTTAAGGTTATGAGAGAGAGCATATGCTTAACTGTATATATGAAAAACTTAATTCAATTCTCACTTAAATGACAATATTAGAAAGCCTTTATGGAGCACTTACATAGTGTAGCAGTTTGATATTAATTATGAATTCCAAAAAATAAGATATTTGATTATGTATGTAAACTGGTCTGTTCCCTGGGCATGATACCCTTCGATTGTATTAGATTTGGCTGAGAAGCCTTTGACTAAATTATGTTAAGATTAGGGCTTTGATTTGACCATGTCATTAAGGTGACTCAGTTTGTATCCCTTCCCCCTTTGTGGGTTATATAAATGGAGAGTCAATAAAGGAGACATGCAGAAGTAGATACACAGAAGTAGAAACACAGAGGAAGAGAGACAGCTCCACAGACACGGCAGAGGCTCTGGGAAGACAGATGAGCCATTCACCTGATAGTTTACAGCTGACCTTGTGAAGAGAACAGAGCAGCTGAGCCGGGAAAGAAACAAGCCCCGGGAAGAGAGATGAGCCCTATGCCATCCTACAGCTGCGATCAGAAGAAGCTGGATCCATGGAGCCTTAAGAGGAAAGAGGAAGGCTGAACCCTCACAGACATCATGCTTCAACACATGGCAACAGAGTTTGGTAAGGAAGTAACCTTGAGGTGGACTCTTTAGGATCTTGTAGCTATAAGCTTCTACCCCAAATAAATACTCTTTGTAAAAGCCAGCAGGTTTCTGGTACTTTGCATCAGTATGTCTTTGGCTGACTAATACACATAGCAAGTCTTTATGGAGTTCTTATATTGGTCAGATACTTTTCACACTTTATCTCATCTAATCCTGACAACTCTTTGAAGCAGGTTTATTTTTACACATGAGGAAACTGATGCATAGGTGAGTTAAATATATTCTTTCAGTATTCAGCAATTATTTTTTGGACCAGGAATGGTTCTGGGTGTTGGAGACCCATAAATGAATAAGACAGACTGGGTCCTTTTTCTCATGGAGCCTGTATTTTAGCAGCCCTCAACGACAGAGCAGGGTCTCAAACTCAGTACTGTCTGAAACCAAAACCCATGAGCTGAAGCAGTAAAGCTGCTTTGCCTCCATAGAACAATAAACTACTTTTTAAGGGTCAAGTTGAATATTTTAATCATATTGTTTTTGTTCAAGTGAAATGAAAGAAGCCACGTTTTCCTCTAAAAGCCAGTCAAAATGAATTGGTGCAAATGAAATGTGACACAAAGCAAAAAGCTCTCTAAGGTCTGTGAAAATTGATGGCAAAAGTAGCAAATTTGTATATGGTGAAACTTCATTCAAAGTGATCCATTGCTCTGCCATGTCTTTTTGGTTCCTTTTTAATGAAATTCACTGGAGTTAGTCTCTCCTTCCATGTGTATTTCATATTGAGTGTAATCGTACTTATAACAATTTCTTTATCTCTAGTGGCTGCTTTTAAAAAGGGCTACACTGCAAAAAAAAAAGCAGTTAGAAACTCCTCATAAGCAAGAATCCACATGTACAAATAATCATTTTGGTTGTTATATCTAGCTTAAATCCTCAAATGCATCTCTCAAGTATATTAGTTCTCCTGTAATATTTTCAAGAAATATGCCAGCTTAACAGAAAAATTTACTTTGACTAGAGAACTATCTGTTCATCTGTGAGTAAATGATCTTGAACTAAACTTTTTGATATGTAGGTGTATTGGCTTATTTCCGCTGAGAACCGTATTTTAATGTCCTTGGAGTCAATTTTAGTTATTGGATGTTTTTTCCTTTACTAGAAGTTGTGGGTTTGCAGAACAATCATGTATGTATATGGGGTTTTCATATACCACCCTATTATTAACACCTTGCATTGTTGTGGAACATTTGATACACTGAATTATAGTAATTATTATAATTGTACTATTAATTAAAGTCCATGGTTTAAATTAGGTTTAACTTAGGGTTCACTGCTTGTGTAGTCTAGTTTCATGGATTTTTTTAAGCTTTTATTCTACTACCATATATACAATCTAACATTTCCCCTTTTAATCACATTCAGATATATATTTCAGTATAGTTAATTATGTTCACAATGTTGTACTACTATCACCATCATTTATTGTCAAAACATTTCTATCATTCTGAATAAGAACCCTGTATATTTGAAGCCTTTCCTTCCCATTCCCTATCCCCACTCTGACCCATGGTGAATATTCTAGATTCTGACTCTATAAGTTTGCTTATTGTAATTGTTTCAAATAAGTGAGATAATACAATATTTGTCCTTTTGTATCTGACTTATTTTACTCAACATGATGCCTACAAGGTTCATCCATATTGTTGCATGTATCAGAACTTTTTTAACGGCTAAGTAATATTCCATTGTGTGTATATACCACATTTTATTTATCCATTCGTTTATGAAAATTGTGAATAATGCCACTATAAATATTTGTGTGCATAAATCTGTACACCCTTTCTTTTGGGTATATACCTAATAGTGGGATTGCTGGACTATATGATAGTTCTATACTTAGCTTTCTGAGGAAATGCCAAACTCTCTTCCACAGTGGCTGCACCATTTTACATTGCCACTGGCAATGAATAGTGTTCCTGTTTCTCCATATCCTCTCCAACACTTATTTTCCATTAAAAAAAATAGCAGCATTGCTAATGGGTGAAAACAGTATCTCATTGTGGTTTTGATTTGCATTTCCCTGATGACTAATGATATTGAGCATCTTACCATGTGCTTTTGGCCATTTGTTTATCTTCTTTGGAGAGATGTCTCTTCAAGTCTTCTGCCCATTTTAAAACTGGGTTGTTTGTCCTTTTGTTGTTAAGTTGAAATATTTCTTTATATATACTGGATAATAAATCTTTATTGGGCATGTGGTTTCCAAATATTTTTCCCATTGTGTAGATTGTCATTTTACCTTCATGATAAATTCCTTTGGGGTGCAACAGTTTCTGATTTTGAAGTATCATTTATTTATCTTTTTGCTTATTGCTTATGCTTTGGGTATAAACTATCAAACCATTGCTAACACAAAGCAATGAAAATGCTTGCCTACATTTTCTTCTAGGTGTTTGATAGTTCTGGTTCTTATATTTAGGTCTTTGATCCATTTTGGGTTGATTTCTTTATAAGGTATGAGTTAGGGGTCCTCATATATTTTTCTAATGGAGATCCAGTTATCTCAGTACCATTTGTTGAAAAGACTATTCTTTCCTTATTGAGTGGTCTTTGAGACCTAGTAAAAAACCAGTTAGCTATAAATGTGAGGGTTGATTTCTGAGCTCTCAATTCAATTTCATTGGTCTTTATATCTGTCCTTGTACCAGTACCATGCTGTTTTGATTACTGTGGCTTTGTAATAAGTTTTAGGATTGGGAAGTATGAGTCCTCCAACTCATTCTGATATTTTGAGATAGCTTTAGCTACTTGGGGCCCTTTACCCTTCCATATAAATTTGATTATTGGCTTTTCCATTTCTGCAAGAAGGTTGTTGGAATTTTGATTGGGATTGCATTGAATCTATACGTTGCTTTGGGTTTGATTGGCATCCATGAATGCAGAAAGTCCTTACATATTTTTAGATCTTCTTTAATTTCTTTTAGAAATGTTTTGTAGTTTTCTATGTACAATTCCTTTAAATCCTTGATTAGGTTTATTCCTAGATATTTGATTCTTTTAGTTGCTAATATGAATGGATTTTTTTCTTGATTTCTTCTTCTGATTGCTCATGCCTTGTTACATAAACATTATTGATTCTGGGGTGTTGATCTTGTACCCCACCACTTTACTGAATTTATTTATTAGCGCTAGGAGTTTATTGTGGATTATTCAGGATTTTCTGTATATAGAATCATAGCATCAGCAAATATGAAAAGTTTTACTTCTTTTCTAATTTGGATGCCTTAATTTTTTTTTTTTTGGCCTATTTGCTTTGGCAAGAACTTCTAGTATAATACTGAATAACAGTAGTCACAGTGAGCATCTTTATTTTGTTCCTGATATTACAGGATAAGCTTTCACTCTTTCACCATGAAGTTGGGTGTTAGCTGTGGGGTTTTCATATATGTACTTTATCATGGTAAGTAAGTTTTCTTCTATTCCTAATATTCTAAGTGTGTTTTTATCAAGAAGGGAGATTTTGTTTAATTCCTTTTGTGCATCAATTGAGATGATCATGTGTTCTTTTTTACTTCGTTGTGTTAATGTGGTGTGTTACATTAATTGATTTTTTTATGTTGAACCAACCTTGCATACCAGGGATAAATCCCACTTGATCTTGGTATATAAGTCTTTTAATATGCTGTTGGATTTGGTTTGAGAGCATTTTATTGAGGATTTTTACTTCTATATTCATAAGAGATATTGACCTGTAGTTTTCTTTTTTGTGGTCTTTTTATGGCTTTGTTGTGAGGGTAATGTTGGTCTTCTAGAATGAATTAGGCAGTGTTCCCTTGTCTTCAATTTTTAAAAAGAAGAGTTTGTGTAGAAGTGGATTTAAGTCCTCTTGGAATATTTGGTAGAATTCCTCTGTGAAGTCATATGATCCTGGACTTTTCTTTGCTGGGATGTTTTGGATTACTGATTAAATCTCTTTCTTAGTATTTAACTTGTTGTGCTCTTTTATTTCTTCTTGAGTTTGTGTGTTTCTACCAATTTGTCCATTATAGCTAGGTTATCTAATTTATAGGCATCCAGTTGTTCATAGTTTCTCTTATTGTCTTTTTTATTTTAGTTAGTTCAGTAGAAATGCTTCCTTATCATTTCTGAATTTTGTTATTTTTATCCTCTCTTTTTTTTTCCTCCATTGGTCTAGCAAAATGTTTGTCAATTTTATCGATCTTTTCACAGAACCAACTTTTGGTTTTGTTGATTCTATTGTTTTCTTCTTTTATATTTCATTTATCTTCACTTTAATCTTTCTTAGTTCCTTTCTTCTGCTCCCTTTGGGTTTAGTTTGCTCTTTTCTTTGCAGTTCCTCCAGTTTTGAGGTAAGGTGTCTGATTTGAAGTCTTTCTTTTTCTAATGTAAGCATTTAGAGCTATACATTTCCCTCTAAGCACTGCCTTTGCTGCATTTCTTAAGTTTTGGCATGCTGTGTTTCATTTTCATTTGCCTGAAAATATTTCCTACTTTTGTTTGTGTTTTCCTCTTTAACCTATGGTTGTTTAAGAGTATGTTGTTTCATTTCTACATATTTGTGTATTTTCCATTTCTCCCTCTGTTATTGATTTCTATCTTCAATTCTTTATGGTCAGAGAAGATACATTGCATGAATTCAATATTTTTAATTTATAGAAACTTGTTTTGTGACCTAACATATGGTCTATGCTGGAGAATGATCCATGTGTTCTTGAGAAGAATGTATATTCTGTTTTTGTTAGGTGAAGTGTTCTATATTTGTCTGTAAGGTCTAGTTGATATAGAATATCATTCAAGTCTTATATTTCCTTATTGATCTTCTGACTAGATGGTTCTATGCATTATTGAAAGCGGTGTATTAAAGTCTCCTGCTATTAATGTAGAACTGTCAATTTCTCCTTTCAAATATGTCAGTATTTGCTTCATATAAATCGAAGCTCTGCTTTTAGGTGCATATAATTATAATTGTGGCATCTTCTTGTTGAATTGTCCCTTTTGTCAATATATCATGACCATCTTTTGCCTTTATTACTGTTTTTGAATTAAAGTCTATTTTATCGGCTAATAGTACAGCTACAGCAGCTCTCTTTTGGCTACTACTTGCATGGTATACTTTTTTCCGTCCTCTCACTTACATTTAAATCCACTTATATTTAAAGTCACTACTGATTATGAAGGACTTTCTTCTGCCATGTTGCTATTGAGCCTTTGAATGTCTTACGTCTTTTTTGTCCCTCAATTCTTTCATTAATGCCTACTTTTATATTTATTAGTTTTTTTATTTGTTTGGTACCATATTGAATCTTTGAATATTCCTTTTGCTCCTTTCTCTCTTTCTATTTCTGGGACTCCCAAAGTGTGTATATTGGTATGCTTTATGGTATCCTAGAGGTTTCTTAGGCTGTTTTTCCTTTTTATAATTCTTTTTTTTTCTGCTCCTCAGCCTGACTCATTTCAAGTATCTTGTCTTTGAGTTCATTGAATCTTTCTTTTGCCAGCTCCAAGCTGCTCATGAAACCCTCCTGGGAATTGTTTATTTCATTTATTTTGGTCTCCACCTGCAGTAGTTCTGTTCGGTTGCTTTTTAAAATTTCTATCTAATTACCAATATTCTCATATTGTTCATTCATCATTTTCTTGATATCCTTTAGTTCTGTTTCTGCATTTTCCTTCATCTCCTTGAGCAATTTTAAGATTTCTAAAAAATGCTTTTTTTCAGTATATTCATATTCTTGCCTTCTTCTTTGGTGTTTTTTGGAACATTATCCTCTTCCATAGGATGATAAAATGGGCCCATCGTTTCCTGTTTCTTTTTTGGTCTTGTACTCTTTTGTTGCATTTAATATTTTAAAATGTTATCTCTTGGATTCATTTCCTGAGATGTCCGTTTCTTAGTTTTGTAAACAGCTGGTGATAAGAGAGATTTTCTTGAGCTTTAGACCTCCTATCAAGAAGGTATGCCCAAGGTGAATGCAGTGTGCAGGGTTTTCCCTGCCTTTCAGAGCCTTTGTCTTATCCTTGGATTTTGCTTGTTAGTTGTTTTGGAGTTTTACTGTTTACAGAAGTTTGTTTGTCCCCTCTGTTTCCCAGGAGACCCATCTCCCTCTACTAGGTGTTGAAGCCAGCAAGCCTATGTCCCAGATGGTCCACCTCTATATTTTCTTATACTTCTTTTGTTGTCTCAAGCTACTTTTGTCTATATGGCAAATTCTGGGAGAAGGAGCATGCCAGAAAGGACTTTCCCAAGTCAGCCTTTTCTAGCTGAAACAGGGCCAGGAACCCACAAAGGAGGCACAAACTGGCTGTATAATGCCCTGGGGTAGGGAACCAGGATGGACTTCTGCTATAGCGACCCAAAAATAAGACTTCTTAGCCTACCTAGCAAATGAAGCCCTTCAATTATCTGTCCCACATAGCCTTGAGGAAGCTCTGCATTCTTAAGTCTTTGCCAAAGTGTCTCATATCTGGGTTTGGTTGAAATAATGGCTGCCACCACCTTTGTCCAAATCAGTTGAAACAATGATGACCTTTGCCTTTGTCTGGGGTGGGTTGAAAGACTAGCTCCCCTCAGAGCTGGGCTCCCAGTGATCTGAAGTCACCAATCAAAAGCTGTGATCAGTGACAAGCCATCCCCACCCCTGGTCTTGGGGAAGAGGATTTTTATGTCCCGTTCTGAAATCAGTGAGCTAGACAGGGACTGGACCTCATGGTGGCCTTCCATGAGAATGGGGGAAGTACCAGTAGCCATGGCATGGAGGGAGAAATGTACTGTCCTTTATAAAAATTTATCAGCCTCTTCCTCCTGTTGTTTCCTGTATGATGTACATTGTTCTGGCCTCTTGAATTTAAAAATATGTATTACAGACAGTTCTTGCCTGTTATTTATTGTTCTGGTGGAGATTGAGTCTTGGAGTTCCCTATTCTGCTGTCTTCCCACAATCCTCATGGATACTTTTTTTTTTTTTTGAATGGAGGTTTTTAGACTTGATTACCAAATTTTTTGCAATAACTTTCATAATCATCGTATTTGTGAATATTTCTACTCTTTTAAAATCTAAAGTATGATTGTATTTTGTAGAATATTGAACTTCCCTGTTATCTTTGTTCTGTATTTATATAAACAAGTTTATTATCTTATATTTACCTAAAACTTTCCAACTAAGATTTTCTATACAGCACCACATAAACTAGTGAAAAGTAGAAATTTCATTTGAAGGAGTATTTTGACATTACTTTTCACATGAATTTTGAGTACTGAGAAGTAAGTAAATAGTATTCATTTATCTTTTAGTTGTACAATTAACTTGACTTCTACCTAAACAGACTTAGAATTTTCTAATAGCCTGTTAGTACAAAGGTGAATTTACTCATTGCAATCTAAAGTCATCAACTGTCTGGACAAATCTCTAACAAGACATCTGACACTTCAGATGGCTAGGTATCTAATAGTTGTTTATGATGAATGACACACCACCAAATTTAATCTCTTTATTTCTTGATGGTCAAGATCCCATAATGATTTTAAGAGGCATCAAAACATGGCTAATATAAAATCAATCTGAGGCAACAAGGAATCAGTTTAGCCTTCTTGTTGAAATTGTATTTAGAGTTTTCTGTTTATTTGTGAACATGCAGTTTTCTGGAGAGAGAATTCTCAGATTCACCTTATTCTCAAAACAATTCACAGCCCCAAATTTCAGCCATGGAAACCCAGGCAAATAATATTTTAAGGACTTTTTCTTCTTCTTTCCTCAACAATATATAAAATCCAGTTAACATGAATAGCAGGTGCAGTCTTTAGTATCAAAGAGTAGATGGAAATTAGGCAAATGAGAGAAGGAGAGAGGTATCTTGTTGCTAAGTAGTCAGTCCTAATTTTGCCTGATGTTGGAGCAGACTGCATGTGTTGAGTGGATGTATATGGGTGCTTGAGTTCTTTTAGAATTATAATCTGGTTCTTTGCCTGGATCGCAGCTCATACTCTGCAGTGGGTGAATGCAGGCCACAGTAAGAACTTAATATTTTCATGTCTAGAATAGCTTGTGGAATTATGATCCTGAAAGTGAGGAAACATGGAGTGCTCATGCAGTCTGCAGGCTGACCAATAAGATACCATAAAAAGCAGATCCAGCCCACATTTTTGAAAGCTCATAAACTTTGGAAGATAACAACTCTTGTTCTAATTACCAGGCATGCTTTAAGTTCTTTTTGTTTTAATTCCCTATTGTTCAATAGGTAAAATAATACCCACCTGAAGGATTTATTACAAGAATTAAATAATATGATGTATGGAAAGGAACTAAAACATTTGCCAAAACCTAAAGCAGTGATTTCTTTACATTTTCCCCTTTCTTAATTCTTACATGTTAAATTTTTACCATTTAAGCTATAAAGTGGTGTTTTTTTAAAAGAAAAAACCAAAAGGCTGGTCCTTATCTCTTAAAACTGAATTAATGTGGATAATTGAAAAATCTGGAAATGAGCAATATTTATGAAAAGACCACACTGCCATGGAATAGTATTAAAATTAATCAGTTTCCACCTGTCTTTGTTTGATGACACCACTTGATCAGATACCACATATTATCTCTGAAGAGTATCTCCTTCTGCTCTTGCACAGTCTGTTAGTTTTATTGCTTGCCCAAGAAAGATAATACTTCCTTTGTAAATGGAAATGAATTAGCTGAAAATTAATCTGCTCTAAGCTGATTCTATAGGACAACCTCTCCTGATAAATGCTTATGAAATGCTGGAGTATATCAAGAGAAAAAATAATATACCCATCACCTGATATAGTAAAACATTTGTTTTATTAAAGAACTTTCCAAAGAATAATCATTAGCAACTTCAAAAAGTTGCAAAATATATGATGATACTTTAATCATTTTATATGAGAATTCATTCATTCACTCATTGGAATAACACTTATTGAGTTCCTACTAGGTGCAAGTCACTTGTATATCTTCTTAGTTGTTTTTTTTTTTTTTCAATTAGGGAAGTTGTGGGTTTACAGAACAATCATTCATAAAAATACAGGATTCCCATATACCACTGTGATGGTTAAGCTAATGTGTCAACTCAGCCAGGTAATCGTGCCCAGTTGTTTGTTCAAGCAAGCACTGGGCTAATTGTAATACAAGGGCATTTATGGGTTTTAGTCATCCGTTACCTTATTGCATAAACGGCTGATTACATCTGCATCAACCAGGGAGATCGCCGTCAGCAATGAGTGATGCTTTATCCAATCAGTTGAATGCCTTAAAAGGGGAAGTGATTTCAGCTTTCAGAGAGAATTTCCCAGCTTGTCTTTGGACAACCAATGTCTCCTGGAAACTCATCAAGGACCTTCATTGGACTTTCATGGGAGCTCCTGGTTTGCAGCCTGCCTGCAGAACCTGGACTTGTGCACCGCCATGGTCACACGAGAGACTCATAAAATCTCATACTATTTACAGATATCTCCTGTTGATTTTGTTTCCCTAGAGAACCCTGGCTAATACAACCACCCCACCACCAACACCTTACATTGGCGTGGAGCAGTTGATATAGTTGATAATAGCACATTTTTATAATTGTACTAATAATTAAAGTCCATGGTTTAACTTAGGGTTCACTGTTTGTATAGTGTAGTAATATAGGTTTAAAAAAATTATTCTGTTTCCATGTATACAATCTAACATTACCACTGTTAATCATATTAAGATACATATTTTCATGCTGTTAATTGCATTCACAGTGTTGTACTACCATCATCACCATACAGTTTCAAAACATTTCCATCATTCCAGATAGGAACCCTGTACATTTTAAGCCATAACTTCCCATTTCCTATCCCTTCCCTTCCTCTAGGTAACCTATATTCTAGATTTTGACTCCATGGTATTGCCTCTTCTAATAGTTTCAAATCAGAGAGGTCATACACTATCTGTATTTTTGTGTCTGGCTTATATCTTTCAAAATGATGTCTTCAAGTTTCACCCATGTTGTCACATTTCTCAGGACTTTATTCTTTTTTCACAGCTGAATTATATTCCATTGTATATAAATATTGCAATATATTTATCTGTTCCTTGTTTGATGGACACTTGGGTTGCTTCCTTCTTTTGGCAATAGGAAATAATTCTGCTATGAACATCCATGTACAAATATCTGTTTGAGTCCCTGCTTTAAATTCTTTTGGGTATATACCTAGTAGTGGGATTGTTGGATCATATCGTATTTCTATACTTAGCTTTCTGAGGAAATGCCAAACTGTCTTGTACAGTGGCTGCACCAATTTACATTGCCACCAGCAAAAGAATGAGTGTTCTTATTTCTCCATCTTCTCCAACACTTATTATTTTTATTTCTTTTAAATAGCAACCATTCTAATGGATGTGAAATGGTATCTCATTGTGGTTTTGATTTGCATTTCCCTGATGGCTAATGTTGTTGAACATCTTTTCATGTACTTTCTGGCCTTTTCTATATATTCTTTGGAGAGATATTTGTTCAAGTCTTTTGCCCATTTTAAAATTGGGTTGTTTGTCCTTTAGCTGTTAAGTTGAGAAATTTCTTTATATATACTGGATATTAAAACTTTATCAGATATGTGGTTTCCAAATATTTTCTACCATTGTGTAGGTTGTCTTTTTGCTTTCATGATAAAGTCTTTTGAGGAACAACACTTTAAATTTTGATGAAGTCCCATTTATCTGTTTTTTTTCTTTTGTTGCTTGCCTTTTGAATGTAAAGTCTAAGAAACCATTCAAGGTCCTGAAGATATTTTCCTATGTTTTCTAGGAATTTTATATTTATGTCTTTCATCCATTTTGAGTAGATTTTTGTATAAAGTGTGCAGTAAAAGTCCTGCTTTTTTTCTTTTTTTTTTTACACGTGGAGATACAATTTTTCCAGCATCATTTGTTGAAGAAAATTTTCTTTCCCACCTTATCAAAAATAAGTTATCCATAAATGTGAAGGTTGATTTCTGAGGTCTAATTCAATTCCATTGGTCTATATGTCTATCCTTGTGCTGGTACCATGCTGTTTTGATTACTGTGGTTTGTAATTTTAAAATTGGGAAGTATGAGTCATCCAACTCATTCTGATATTTTGAGATAGCTTTAGCTATTTGGGGCCCTTTACCCTTCCATATAAATTTGATTATTGGCTTTTCCATTTCTGCAAAAATGGTTGTTTGAATTTTAATTGGGATTGCATTGAATCTATCAATTGCTTTGGCTGTTTTTGACATCTTAACGATATTTGGTATTACAATCTATGAACATGGAATGTCCTTCCATTTATTTAGGTCTTCTTTGTCATCTTTTAACTATGTTTTGGTGGTTTTCTGTATACAAGTCCTTTACATCCTTAGTGAGAATTATTCCTAGATATTTGATTCTTTTAGTTGCTATTGTGAATGGATTTTTCCCCCTTGATTCCTTTTTCTGACTGTTCATGCCTTGTTTTATAAACACTACTGATTTTTGCATGTTGATCTTGTACCCTGTCACTTTGCTAAAATCATTTATTAGCTCTATGAGGTTTGTTGTGGGTTTTTCAGGATTTTC
>PVKH010004980.1:0-22669 GCA_004027955.1 Chaetophractus vellerosus
CAGCTGAGAAGCCAGCACTTAATCTTATTGTGCTTCCTTTGTATGTGATGGTTCTCTTTTCTCTTGCTGCCTTGAGTATTTTCTCTTTGTCTTGAGCACTGGACATTTTGACAAGTATGTGTCTTGGGATTGGCCTGTTGGGATTTATACTGTTTGAGGTGCACTGTGCTTCCTGGGTATGTACATCCATCTCCCTCATTAGGTTTGGGAAGTTTTCAGCCATTATTTCCTTCAAAGCTCCTTCTGTTCCTTTTCCCCCCTCTTCTCCTTCTGGGATGCCTATGATGCGTATGTTTGTGCCTTTTGTGTTATCGGTTAAATCCCTGAGTCCCTGCTGGATTTTTTCTATCTTTTTACCTATCTTTTCTACTATCTGTTTGATTTCAGATGTACTGTCTTCCAGATCACTAATTCTTTCTTCTGACTGTTCAAATCTGCTGTTATGTAAATCCGTTGTCTTTTTTATTTCTTGGACTGTGCTATTCATCGGCATCATATCCGTTACCTTTTTATGCATGTTTACAATTTCTTCGGTATGTGCTCCCAGTGTATTCTCTTTTTTTAAGATTTATTTTATTTCTGCTTTTTGTCTCCACACCCCACCCCCCAATGTGGCGATGTGCTGAGTCAGCTTCACCGATGAGCGGTGGCCTTGCCCACTCAAGGGTGGCTTGCCCCACTTGCAGGTGGCTCTGTTTTGTCCATGGTGGCTTTTTCCCTGCCCATGGTGGCTCTGCCCTGCCCATGGCGCTTTGCCTTCTCAAGCGGTCCACCCACATGAAGAGGCCCTGGGGACCAAACCCAGTGCCTCCCATGTGGTAAACCAGTGCCCCATCAACTGGGCTATACAGCTGGCCCCCCAGTGTCTTCTTAATGTCCTTAATCTCTTCCATCATTTCCAGAAGTTGGTCCATGATTAGTTGTTCTATGTTCTGCATCTCTTCCTGATTTTTGGTTTGTTCTTTGAAGTGGTCCATGTCTTCCATTTTCTCAGTATAGCTTGTAATTTTTTGTTGCCCTCTGGTCATCATTTTATCTGGATGGGTTTATTCAGTTGATTAGCTTCTCTCTCTGCTCTAGAGTTTTATTTAGCTTGAGGTTCTGTGTGTGTGTTAAGTTTTCTCATTGATACTTTCTTTCCCCTTGTTGTATTTCCTTGCTTTTTTCTATGTTCCTTTGAAGGAAGACGATTAGGGCCAGAGCAATCGAAAGGGGTAAGAAAGGAAAAGGGATAATAGTACTATTGATAAAAGTTAGAAGAAGGACTGTATCAGATTTAGTAAATTGAATATTTAACTCATGTAGACAGTGTAGAGTGAAAGGGGAGAAATTGGAGTGCCTACAAAGGAATGGGGAATCAAATAGAGAATATATATAGAATATTTTATATGTCCAGAATGATGAGAGAAAACTAATAAAGAATAGGCTGAAAGAAAAAAGCTAATACAAAAAGAAAGAAAGGAAAGAGAACAGAATAGACAAGATAGAAGTTAACAAGGATGAAGTTGAGAGTGATTGAAAAAAGTTGGAATGTAAGTACCACAACAGAAAGTTGAAGGTAGAAAGATGAAGGAAGGAGAGGAGATAGTGTTGGTAGACACAATCACTATACACAGAGGATGGAAAGTCAAGGATGAAGAAGACCAGCAAAGAAGAAAAACCTATCAGCACCTAATTTAAAAAGAAAAAAACAAAAAACACCAACAACAAGGAGGAGAGAGTAGAGGTAAGAAGCAAACAAGCATGCAATTAAATCTTAAGGAAAAACAGCATTCCTTTTGGGCACTTGTGGAGCCTCTCAGCTTGTGTTCATTAATCAATTGCCTTGCAGCCTTCTCTCTGCAGGCTTTGAGGCAAAATTTAGTGATTAAAGCAAGTCAATATGTTTCTATTTTTTGATGTAATAAAGGTCCTTAAAGAACTCCTCTTCTAGACCACCCCCTCCTGTGAGGGGACCCCAAATAGGCTCATGGAGACTTATCTATTACTTCCCACTGCCTGACTTCCCTGGGGAGCTGAGACTGTGTTACTCAGCACAGAGCTGTAAAATGGCTGGGACCACCCTTTGCCGACCCATGTGTCTGTGCCACCATTAAACAGATTCGCCTCTCCCCTCAGCCCAGCACTACTTACAGCCGGCTAATACACTCCCATAAACTGCTAGGGGGTTCTGGTGACCAAACCCACAGAAAGGAAATCCCTCTCCACCCCCTGTCTGAACCTTCCCACTCTCGGGATTTATTCCCCCACTCACAGGCCTACCGGTGAGGATTCAGACTGTCCAGCCCCCTCCCAGAGAATGGGACCCAGCTGCCCATGTTTCTGGCTAGGGAATAAAGAACTCACGACTTTATGCTGAACAGTCTAACTCACACTCCAGTTGCCTCCAGACCGATGCACTTAATACTCCCATGTCCCAGGCTCCCAGCACAGACCACGCTGTCAGGCTCTCCCAAAATTTTTTAAAATATTTTCCTTTATTTTTTAATTTCCCAAATTTTCAATTTTATTTTAGTTTTTAAAAATTTTCATATATTTTATTACTTATATTTAAACCTATTATTATTATTTCATTTTCCTATTAATTCTATTTGGCTATTGTAATGGTTTCATTTTTGAAGAAGCTTTGGATTATAGAAGGGTTACAACTGGTGCAGGGGAGGATAATTGGAGTGTGGTGTCAGTGATGGGGGATATGTGGGAGGAAGTTCACCTGGACATACATATAAGGTATTTAAATGTGTTCAAATGTTCACGGGGCATTGTCACAGTGGGTGGAGATTCACACAATAAGTGGTAGAATATTGAATTCCCATCCTGTAGAGCTCTTCCATGTTCTCTAATGGAGCAGCAATGTCCCCCAAGTACAGGGGCAATGACTAGTGAAGGAGGATGGTATATTGATGGGCCCTTGATTTTGATGACTATTTTTATGAGCCTTTTTCTTGAAATTGAAACTTAGCCTAGTGTTATAGGGTGGCTAATAGTTACTTCTTGAGAGCCACCTTGTTGCTCAAATGTGGCCGCTCTCTAAGCCAAACTCAGCATATAAATGCATTACCTTCCCCCAGTGTGGAACATGACTCCCAGGGATGAGCATCCCTGGCACCGTGGGATTACTACCAAGCACCAAATAGCAATACTACTGGAAAAAAGCCTGGAATAAAAGGGGGAAAAGGTAAAGACAAATATTTTTATATGCCTAAGAGACTTCAAGGTGAGTCGGGAGGGCATCCTAGAGGTAATGCTTATTATGCATATCTCAGCAGGATCTCATAGACTACCAAAGTAGCTACTACCCCAAATAGTGTGGCTCCTGGGAGCCCTGGAGACACACAGGTCCTATGGTCAGGGCAGATAGCTCCAGAGTTTTGTGCCTTGCCAGTGGGCCCTACTTTGGAGTTTGTGTTCCTGAAAGTGACAGAGTTGGACTCAGTTATGGCTTCCTACACATGGCTCATCTGTCCTTTCTATTTGAACCTATAGTTGGTGATGGAGTTGGTAGGTGTTAAGTCCAAGAGATTTGAATCTTTGAGCTGTGTATGTGCCAGTTGGGTCCTCAGCATCAGCGGAGTTGCAGCACCTACTCTCCAATTCATTGGACTCACTCAGGACAACTAACACGGATGTGAGGATGGACAACCACCATACCAAGGAAATGAGAGCCTACAACTGTAAGCAAGAGAGTCCCATCCATTGGCTGTATGGAATCTAAACCCCCTCTCAATTAAGGGTGGAGTCGACATCACCATCCCAGAATCCTCAGGATTGAGGAATGAGCCTATAGTGGACTTACTGGTATTCCAGTATAGACTTACTATGATTCTAGCTATGGAAGAAATTACATTGATGTGGTGACAGGGGCCACTGTAGTCTCTGAGGGCAAAGAGAGGGGAAACAGGTGTTATAGGGGGACATATTCGGGACTTGGAAATTGTCCTGAATGACGTTGCAATGAGAGATATAGGCCATTATATATCTCCCCTTAAACTAAAGAATTGTGTGGGAGAGAGTGTAAGCTACAATGTAAAGTATAATCCATACTCAGTGACAATGCCCCAAAATGCGTTTATCAATTGCAATGAATGTATCACACTAATGAAGGATGTTGTTTATGTGGGAAAATGTGGTAAGTATGGGGAGTGGGGCATATGGGAATCCCTATATTTTTTATGTAACATTTATGTAATCTAAGTATCTTTAAGAAGTAAAAAAATATATTTTAAAAAATATAATCCATTCCTGTAGATGTAAAAAAATAGATACAGACTTTATAGCTGAAGGGATTTTTTGATATCATAACCTTCATATTGCTAAATAATAGAATGCCCAGTATCAACTGTATATAATTAAATAAGAATTATCATCTCAGACCTTGACAGTGTGCTTTATCTCTTAGTAAAGGAGTGTCAATCAATCTTAATCCCATAGTCTATAGAAGAAAATATATCTAATATAGATGGAATATGATAACATAAAATTTAGGTGATATTGTAATAGTTTGGAACTGAAGAGAACTTAGCTGTCTCTTCTCAAGGAGTTTAGTCCTCATTAACAGGTATGTGTACTGGGTTAAAAGGTCTAAGGTCCAGTTCCTAAGTTGGAGGGTACAATGAATTGAATAGTATGCCCCTAAAATTCATATCCAACCAGAACCTCAGAATGTGACATTATTTCGAAATAGTTCTTTGGAGACGTAATATAAGGAAAAGTTTGAGATAAGATTATACTAGATTAGGGCAAGCCCTAAATCCAATAAGAGTGTTTTTATGAGACAGCAAAGAATATGCAGAGAAGACGGCCATGTGAAAAGGAAGCAGAGATTGGAGTTATGCTTCCACAAGCCAAGGAACATCGGGAGCCACCAGAGGCTGAAAGATGCAAGAAACAGTCCTTCCTTAAAGCCTTTGGAAGGAACATGGCCCTGCAGATAGCTTGATTTCAGACTTCTGTCATCCAGAACTGTGAAAGAATAAATTTCTGTTGTTTTAAGCCCCAAGTTTGGGAAAATTTGTTATGGAAGCTATAGGAGACTCATTTGTTATGACAGTAGCCAGGTATATTAGCAAGGTCACTGCCTAACACCCTACATATGAAAGAGAGTTTCTTATACTGAAGAGGGGAAAAAGTTAACGAATGTCCACTGATGAAGTAGTAAAGTGCATCAGAGGGAAGTATAGGCTTTGCAGTCAGGTTTTCTTTGTTATAATCCTGGTCTCACCAATTGCTACCTGTGTGACCCTGAGCTAATTTCTTTATTTCCCTGGGACTCAGTTTCTTAATCTCTAAAAGTAGGAAAAGCAATGTCACTATATCAAGGATTGTAATGAAGACTAAGCACTAGAAAAAAGAACGGCGTAGCATGTTTTAAAGTCTTAAAAACTATTACAACTTACCATTACTAATAGTGTCAGTGCTGCTGCTACTATACCTACTCCTATTACTCATTCATCCAATATTTACTGAATACCAACTATATGATCTATATATCTATATCTATATCTATATCTATCTATTTATATATTTCTATCTCTGTAACTATTTCTATGCCTGTCACTAAATCCTGGGAAAAAACGAACAAGAGAAAATCTATTTCCACCCTTCCTGATTTTATTTATTTGTTTTTTGACAAGTTGAATAATGGAACACATAATAAATAATTTAATCTATTAGAAGTATTGAGTAATTATAATTTTATAATGGGTGTCTAGGATAGGCTTTTATTGAAAAGGTGACATTTGAGTAAAGATCTATTGGAAATGAGGAAAGCAAGGCACACTGTATACTTCATACCTTTATTTGCTCCTCCAGATCCGCTTTCTGCCTTTTCCATTTTGCTCTCTACCCAGAATCTATGAGGATTACAATAGTGAGCTCCCTTGCATCTAATTTTACATTTGACTCAGCCATTGAAAAGCCCTGGTTTGATACTGTAAAGAGGGAGGAGAGTGAGGTTGGATTATTTCTTCCTCTGACTTTTTCTCTATGGGGTTGCTTCCTGCTGGCCACTTTCTCCATCAAGGTGATCTGCTTTATGCTATTCAATTGCCTATTCTCATTGAGAATTCTCTACTAGTTCTAACCCCAAGTTTTAAACTATATCTATCATTCATCTGCTCCTTGTCCAAATCATAGTAATTAGTCCACTTCTAAATTAATCCTTCTCACTTTATTCACATTTGATTGTGTCATCTATTTTCTTTTGAACCCCTAACTTACCTATGTATATATTAGGAAAAAGACCATTCCTGGCAGAAGGATTTGCAATAGCAAGAGCCCAAAAACTATCGTGTGTCTCATAGATTCAATCAACAGCAAAAGGGTTCTGTATGGCTAGAGTGATAGAACAAGAGGGGCATGTATTAAGCAGTGAGGTCAGAGAGGTAAGGGATATCAGATCATGTAAAGTCTTGTGGGCTAATATAAGTAAGAATTTTGGAGTTTGTCCTGAATGAGAAGAGAAGACATTGAAAATTTTTGAGCAGATACATGGCAAGATATGAATTATTTTCTAATAGGATTAGTATGGCTTTACCTTTGAGAAAAAACTAAATGTGGTCAAGTTTGGAAAGCATAAAAACAGGAGTTTCATAAAATAATCTAGGAGAGAAATGATGGTTGCTTGATCCAGGATATTAGTAGTAAAGGTGGTAGGAAGTCACCCGATTTTAATGGTAGAATTTATTGACACACTGAATATGTGGTATGAGAAAGGTGTCAGGGATGATATCAAGAAGTTTAACCTGAGGAAATGGAAAATTTAATCTCTTGTATTCTGAAATGGGTTTGAAGGTCAGGAGAAAAAGAAGAGCTTATATTTCAAAAGGTGAACATGTGATGCCTTTTAGACATCAAAGTCTATGCTGAGAAAGCAGTTGACTATGAGTTTGGAGATATCTAGAAATATTTCAGTGTTTCTTACTTTATAGATAGCATGGAAAACCATAACACTGAATAAGAATAATAAGGGAGAAAGTGAAGAATGAAAAGAGAAGCCATTCAAAGTCTTAACCTTGGGGCAAATTAAATTTTTAGAATGCCAAAATCTTCTTACCCAGAATATTTGTGCTATCCTTTGGACAGGCTTAGGCAGTTTATAGTTATTGGGGTTTTCCAATGCATTTCCTTAAATACACACAGATGTTAAGGAACAGGCTTTTTCTCTCATTGTTTGTAAACTCATTTTTAGATTTATGTACATATAATGAGACTGCATTACCCTGATGTTTATTTCATGCTCAGCAGGTTGAACTACTGTCAACTTCAAAGGAACCTCATGCCAAAAGGGAACTATAGCACTATTGCTGCAATGCCTCTGTTGATTTCTAGATAACAGGTATAACTATGATTTATTCAGCATATGAATAGTTTGTTTTCAGAGACAGTCCATAGATATTTCTTGTTCTGAGATTTCCTTTACTTTTGAAGCTTTGAAAACCTCTGCTTATTTGAATATTGAAATATTAAGGCATTTGTTCATTTTGAACAGTTCCCAAGTTATGATGGATCCAAACTATTTTGGTGTATAACCTTCTTTTTTGTAAATAATTCACTTGCTACCCAAGTTATTATTTTTCTCAAAAGCTTCTATTTTTTCATGCTTCTCTTTTATTAATGTTTCTTTGTGTTCAGATTTGTATATGCAATCCTGTTCTTCAAACTTGTTTTTAAGTTTAATCTAAAATGTAGCTGATAATATGTGAAAACACTATAAAATAAAAATATGTAAAAATATTTTACTTTATGTAAAAATAGAATAGTTTTAGAAAACCTAAAATCTATTCTCAGCTACTAGCTTTGCAATGTATAAAACATGTGGCCAAAGTTATACACCTAAACTCTGCTAATGTTTCCTCATCTATGAATAGCAGAATGCAAAAGTAACAGTTTAGTTTTGTTGCTGTTACTATTGTTTCTTCTGTTGTTTTTCTCTTTTACTTTCTATTGTGGTAAAATACACAAATAGTCAAAATACTTATCTATAGGTGAAGAGTTTGATGCATTTTTACAATTTCAATGCACTTATGTAACCAGCACAATTATCAAGAGATAGAACATTACCAGAACCCCAGAAGACCCACTTTTGCCCCTTTCTTATTGTGATCCCCATAAAGTAACCACTACCTTGGCTTTAAAAGCATACATTAGTTTTTCCTGTCTCTGTACTACTTACTATTGGAATCATAACATGTGTACTTCTCTTTTTGTGTCTGGTTTATTTCACTCAACATTGGGTTTGTAGAAATCATCCACTTTGTTTCATGTAGTTTTATAGCTGCTGTGTAGTATTTTTCAAGAAGCTATTCCATAATTTAATTATTCATTCTACTCTGGATAGACATTAGAGAAGTTTCCAGTTCAGAGATATTTTAAGTGTTGAAAATATGCAATTCAGTAGATTTCGTGTGTGTGTGTGTGTGTGTGTGTGTGTGTGTGTGTGTGTGTGTGTGATTTTTGTCACACTTCTGTTGGTCATATACCAACAGAATTTCTGGGTCAAAAGGTAGCACATATTTAGTTTCAGTAGATATTAACAAATAGTTTCCCAGTATGGTTTTACCAAATTAAACTCTTTCTGGCAGTGGTTAGGAGTTCCAGTTTCTCTACCTTCTTGCCATCATTTGGAACTTTCCATCTTTTTATATTTTACCCATTCTGGTACATTTGTAAGTTGTTTATTAAATGTGATTTGAATTTGCACTCATCAGGAGAGGAGGTTTAATTTTAAAGTTTAAATTTAGGGGAAAATTTGGAGGTGGGATCACCAATAATTTACTAAAGATTTGAAGTGAAGATGAATGGTTAAAGAGGAAAACCAGGATAATTGGCATCACATAATGTATTTATATTACAGAGAATGTTAATTCCAACAACAGCAAATGACAATATGAGAGAAACATGTGTTGAGATGATGGGGAGAGATAGAAGATGGGAGGGGAAGTAAAAATTGGAAACAGGGAAAGTATTGTTTTTTTTCCTGGAGTGGTTAAACTATGTAATATCACTAAATTAAATTCTTTCTTCCCAGAGAACTCTGAAATGTCCAGGAAAAGCAAAAATAATTTCATATAAATTGAAGTATTTTGCCTTAAAGCAACTCAGTGTTTTCTTTTATAAAACAGCTTAAAAATAAGAAATCAATGGAAAAACTACAGGTGTAATTTCTAAAAACAGATGAAATATATTTTTATCCATGGCATAGAACAATCATGTTCATCATTCATTGAGTTGTTCAAATGTGAGTAAAATGTACCATTTAAGTAGACAGGACCATTAGCTTCCATGGAATGAATGTAAAACTCACTTGGCCTGGAGAAGTTTTAGTTCATGACCTCATACCGTAAAATTTGACTAGAACCTCAAAATAGTTAAAAGGAACTTGAAAATATTGATGAATTTAAATCTAATGTGATATCCTGCATAACATCCTGGGGGGGAAATGCATTAATGGAAAAACTGGTGAAATCTGAATAAAGTTTGCAGTTTAGTTAATAATATTCTACCTATGTTAATTTCTTAATTTTGAAAACTGTACAGTGGTACTATAAGATGTTAGCATTAGAGGAAATTGTGTGAAATGTATACAGGGAAACCTATATATTTCTAACCTTTTTATAAATCTAAAATTATTACAAATAAAACGTTTTCAAAAACTTGGAAGTGTGAAATATTTTCCCATGTTAAATGTAGAACACTGAATCTTTTTTCTAAGATATAAATTTTGTATATTATAGCTTCAATTGTATTGTGTATAACTCTTAAAAAGGTGATAAAGATTTTATTTTTAATACCATAACCCATCTAAACAAAACAGAACAACAAACTAATTTACAACAATTGTATATGTTCGAGTTACTTTTTCCTATTTGCTTTGTGTCCAAGGTCTCAACAGTGGTTGGCAGTGTGCAAACACATGGCTAAGTCTCCGAAATCCAAGACATGCTACTCATATGTCTTCATGATGGCTTGTCATGACAGAGAATCTAACAGGCTATAAATATAGAAAATATGTCACCACATATAAAGAATTTTTGAGTTTCTGTGCACCACTAGAGCCCTTAGCTCCCACTCTTCAGGTAGGAAGTTCCCTGATACCTCCTAGCCTGAGCCTCAAAAGAGTGTCACAAATCATATTTTATTACCTCCTTTAGCATTTCAGGTAATAATCTAAAGTTAATTTTTTACATTTCTGCATTAATTTGTTTAAGCCCTGGTGAGACTATTAGAGGTGTTTGTGTAGTCTCACTTAGATAATTGGAGATTTGGCCTTTCCTTTTTCTTGAGTACTTAAATGTAAAGTGTTGGTTCTCAAAACTGATTTATCTGGCCCCACACTGTGGCTTGCTCACGTAATTGCAGTTGGAAATAATTGATTAGAAAATTGTTAATCCAAAAGTAGAACTCAGGTGTTTTAAGACTTTGAATGAAAAGAGTTGTTCCCAGAAGACATTATTTTGAGGTAACATTGGGTAATTAATGTCAAGAGCTGAGCTGAACTGAGAGCTGAGCTGAGCTGAGCTGAGCTGAGCCGGCAGTTATCGAGAGTAGCAAATTAGGACAATAAGCCAACAGGTATGTAACGGTCAAGACTTTAATCACTTTCTGCAATAGTCTAAACAAGAGACTAAACTGAAGAAAGTGCCAGGTCTGACCAGTGTGAGGGTCAGGTGGATTAGCACAGATGTGGGGTTGTCTCACTGTTAAGGGAGCCCTGAACCAAAGGCTCCTGTCATTTCATGGACCCAAGTCCCAGCAGAAGGGACAGGGGGAAAAGCTAGGAATGGAAAGTACTGAGTCAGAATACAGAAGAGTGTCTTTAAGGCTTCTCCTACTTCTCTCCTGATATGGACATCTCAGCTTAGATGCCTAAGGAAAACCTCAGCCTAGGAATACAAATAAGTATAAAAGCACAGCCCCCGGGGGACCTGAGTCCTTGACTGCAATCCCTTTAGAGATTGCAATGTACTGGCTATGCACCAAGTCTGGTATGGTAGAGCAGCTTTCTCCATGGAATAAGCATTGCTTCTGTTCTGAAAGGCTTCTTTCATCAGTAACATTGCAGTAACTCTGGAAATTGTCCATTAGTATCAACTTGAAAGGATGTCAGAGAAATCACTTATACCATTTTCTCAGCATTAAAAACTTCTTAACATTTTGGATATACGGTCTGTAGTCAATGAAGCTATTTAGAAAATATTATTCTCACAATGAAAATCACAACAAAAATAGACATTTTTAAGTGAAAAATCTATTGTTGGTCCAACCTCAGTATGTAAGTGAAAAATCTATTGTTGGTCCAACCTCAGTATGTAAGAGATATTTTAATTATTTTAAATCTCTATATTAGCTTTTATGGTAATACTTCTGTATTATTGAACATGTCTTGATAATCATCTACTTAAGTAGTAATGCAGACATTAGGTTAACTTAGATGAGCAGTCATAGTATGTTATGTCTACACAGAACCCTTGTAATAAAACTCAGACAAATTCTGAAATAATCTAAGTAGCTAAACAATAAATTAGTGAGGGGGGTGTCCATGAAACAAGATAGTTACAACTTATACAGATAATTGAAGTAGGCATGATTTTTCCTGCATTTGAAGAAAATTATAGAAAATCTGGATTCACAATAAGCACACTTAATATAAAATAAATAATAGCAATCATAAATAAATTAGCTATTTTGGATGAAAATTAAGCTAATAACTATTGGTAGACACAACCTGAATACAGTGTAATATGTTATTGCTTTCTGCACATATTTTGGCATTCATTACTAGACAAGTCTTTTCTTGTTGTCACTTTAGCCTTTTATAAACCCAGCTTTCCTTAGTAATCCTCTTAATCCTTCTGATATTTTCTTTTTTAAATTTGTCATTTGCCTTCTTTCTTCACTTATAATTTCTTTTATCCTTTCCTTACTCATTCATGTCATTCCTATTTCTTTTCTTAAACTTCAGAGTGGACTCAGTTTTCCAACTACAGAATTTTCTCCTGAATGTGTAATGAACTATAATGTTCTGATAATGAACTGATATGCATAAAAATATCAGAGTTAACACCAAAAGAATGGAGTCCTTTGCTAAAATGCCAGAGCTTTGGATGGAAGATCACAGTCTCATTAAAAAATGCTTCACTTCTAAGGTCTAATAATTAAATTTATGCAACATAGAAATGAAATTACCTTGGGAAGTATTGATATCATTACAAAATTTACTGAAAAGTTGTCATTTAACTACTCATCACAAATGTGAATGTATAGATTCAACTCTGAATCCACAATTCAGGTAAATGATCATTAAAATTTCTTATGACTCTCACTTTTAGTAACAGAATTGTTTGGCATTTATCTTGTCAGTTTATTCAAAGCATGTTTTACTATTATTTTGAAATACATTGTATTCACTGCAGAGTATATTTTGAAATTTTGCCACACTACAGTTCCATTGTCAATTAAACATTTGAACAAAATTGAAGCTCTGTAATTCCTAGGGTTTAGATAAACTTCTTAATCTTATCAAAATTCAGTATACCATCAAATGCATTATATTTAACATGTGTTAATTACTGCTAATTATATTAGGAAGGCTTAATGTTGTATGTCAAAACAATGGCAATCAGCATAGTGAATCTGGAAGTTGATGGTGATAATGATCAATCAATATACGATTAAAGTCATGCTCCCTAACACAGAATAACTGTGTTGTCATGGCTTATCTGCACCTTAGTTTTCTCAACTAGAAAATGGAAGTTTTTTCTCTCATATATTATTAAAGCTAAGTAACTTAAAATATATAACATATTTAAAACAACAAAATACATAATGAATAAACTATTATCTATTTTCAGCACATTTTAAATTATATTCCATGTAAGACATTACTCATGACAAAAACAATGACATAAGTAAGGGGAAAATGACAGAAAGCTGTAAAAGGAAGTCTCACATTGAGTAACATTTAAGGCCCTTGCAAAGTTTACTAAATTGTGCTAATCCTTGCCCAGTTCAACTCTACAACACCAGTAGTGTGATGGTTTTAGAACTTTGATATAAGCATGACACACATATATTTAAACATTTTGTATGGCACCATATTTACCAGAAAATTATACTTGATCATAGCCAAAAGGCCGATAATCAATACTACCACAGAATTATGAAAAAACTTTTATCCCTGCATTAATACTCTATAGTACACATGCCCAAAACATAGCTCATTGCACCACTATCGGCAATAAGCAACTGGTTCCAATTTTTCTTTTTCTGCCTGTCCTGACTTGCCAGGCTGTTATGACAAATACCACACAATGGGTTTCTTAAACAACGGGAATTTCTTAGCTCACAGTTTTGAGGCCAAGAGAAGTCCAAAACTGAGGAATTTTCCTCAAAGTATATAACATTGTGGTGCCGACTTGCTGGCAATCTTGGCGGTTTCCTGGCTGGTATATCTGCTTCCTGTCACATGGGGATATCCTCTATTTTCTCCTGACTGCCCTTCCAACTTCTTCCTGGTGCCTTCTCCTTATGAGGCTTCCCATAGTCTGGATTAAGATCCACCCTCATAGAGTTGGCCACACCTTAACTAAAAATAAAGCCTTTAAGAAGTCTTTTTTAAATGGGTTCACACCTAGAGGAATGTGGATTAAGATTGATCTCATGTCTAAATTGGGGAACATGAAAGAAAATATTGCACCACAGAATGTTAAACAGGTAAGGATGGTTTTATACAGGGCTGCTATGACAGGGGAGAGAAAGAGGAACTCAAGGAGAGCAAGTCTTTTTTTAGGCTAGGAGCTGGTCGGAGGAAAAGCTCTAGAAGGTAGTAAGGGGCGTTGATTTTTGGAGTGGGTGAGTGAGTTACCGAGGTTGCATTTATGATGGTTTGGTTTCAACAAGACTGGTGAGGGATTTACTGAGGTTGCAATTAGGACTACTTGGTTCAGCATGCTTACCTTTGGGTAATCAGACTGCCTGGATTCTGTAAGGGCTGAGAGAGAGAAGGAGGGAAATAAAGAATTGCCCAGTTAGGAAACTCTCTGGCACCTGGGTTGCCTGGGTGAGAAATAGAGGGGAGAGGAAGGTCGGGGGCAAATTTGATATTTAGAATAGTTGAGGTCTGAAGTTATCTTTTTAATTTTTTTTCTCCTTTCTTTTTTTATCCTTTCCTGCAGAAAATTGTTTTTCTGAAGTTTCTCAGCTGCAAGATTAGTGTCAAGGTAGTCAGGATAGGAGAGGGAGTAGGGATGGGCACGTGAAGAGTAAGGCTGGCAGTTTAGTCAAGAGACAGAACAGGTTTGGTCACGTACATAATTCAGTCTACCAAATGGCCTCAACAACATTTGCACAGGCAAAACAGTCTCGTTGGTAACATGTTTCATAATAATAAGTAGGGATTCTAAATCAGAGAATCATGTCTCCAGGCTAGATATCTGAACTTCCAGAGTTAGAGTGAGAAGCTTGTGTAATTTAAAAGAACTCTCTGTCAATTTGAATATGCTTCAATAAGAAAGAGTCTCTACATTAATCTTGAGAATCACAACTATAGTGCCAGTGAAAATTTTATTCAAGTATATGCAGTACACTTTGATCGTTTTGCTTTATATCTCTTTGGTCCATTGCCTGGAGTGGTTTCCTTCTTCTCTATTTAGTGATTCCTCTTTGTATAAGGTGCAAAAGTTACCTTGACCTTGAAAATCTGACAATCCTCTAGAGATTACTCAATAGCCAATTGCATTTTTTTACTCGTAGCAATTTGTTTATTCTGCTGCAATGTCATTGGTTAGATTGCAGATAATTATCTGTTTCTGTTTCTATCTCCCATGTAGGAGGTAAGCCCCTCAAAGTCAGGCAGCATTATGTACTCATCTTTGTCCTGGCACTGCATGACACGTAATAGGCATTCAAATGTAGATGTCGAATTTTTCATCCTTTTTCTATTGGTTAAAATTCTAATTCTCTATTTCTTGTTTCAAGCCTGAGGCATAATCTTTTACAAGTGCAACTAAAAAATGAAATTCTGGTTTAGGCCCTCTGGTAGTTTCTTTTTGAAAGAAACTGTGGATAGATAGGAAGGAAGAAGGAGCTGTTGATGTTAATACAAAACAAAATTAAGTTCTAAATAATATAGATCTTTAGAAGGAATCTTCTAAAGATTAGAAAATAAAAACTTTCAAAAGAATTCCACTCCCATTTTCTTGTTCATTATGGTAATTCATAAGTAAATTTATAACTGCAGCCATTGTTTATTTTGTTTTCTGTTACCATTAAATATGTATCTTTATAGTGCATTTATCATAAAGAATTATCTTAAGACTCCAGAAATTATTGCTATCACCTTTAGCCATTGATGCTCTAATTTACTAAGTATTTACATTCATTATCCTGAATAATAAATGATAACGAAAATGGCTTTCATTTAAGTTAAAGAAGTTTCTTTGAAGTTACATAAAATGAGCTCATGGCTGAATAGAACTTTTTTCTTAAAACGATGTGTATGAGCAGCTATTATTATGCCAAAATAGATATGTTAATGAAAAATAGTTTATATGTAGAGCAAATAGTTTTATTTAAAATTCAAAACACTAGAAAAATATATTATCTTACATATATTTAGTATGCAGATAAAAATGCAGGAAAAGAATGTTCTAGTTATTTTCTCCTTGGTACATGTATTACTGTTTTCACTTGTAATGAATGTCCTTTTTAAATTCCATATATATCGAGCTCCCCTCTATCATCTATCTATAGAGATTGGTCTATTTATCTATCTCTTTATTTATGTAATATCTATTTATCCATGTGCATCTATTTTATCTGAAATCTGGAAAGTTTGGATGCGTCCTTTTTTAAACCTTGTCCTGTGGATTGAAGTAACTTTGCAATTTGATTATTTATTCCACCGCATTATATTAATAATTAAATAAAATGTGGTTTTAGTTTAACCTTCATTTTAAACTAGAATTAAGAGCAGCAACACATGCTCATGACTGCTTAATATTTATATATGAATATAGAGAAAATGATTTTTATATTTATTTTTCAAAGAAAAAAATTGTGCATTACATATATTTGCATTAAAAATTATATAATTAAATCCAGAAAGTTACACTGATATACTGAAAGTAGAGTTTGCATGTTTTACTTCTAGAAGTAATACTTTTAATTCTGAAACCCTGCAAAATTTATATGCTATGCAATTTTGCAACAGAATGTCTGATTCCTCTAGCTTACATATCTAATGTACTGTTCATTTTATCTAACTGCTTTCTCAATAGAGTAGTGTAATGATTTTTAAGAAAAGGAATTAGAAGAACTAACATATAACAATCATTTCTGGCATGCTCCAAAATCCTTGCAGAAGATTCTAAAGTTGCTTAAAGATTAAGTAGCGTAAGGAAAATTCAGCTGAACACTAGAAGTCATTACCCAGATCTGACTTTATTATAGAAAGATCATTTTATTACTAGGTGGGGGCACAGCCTGCTTCAGACTTTGAGTTTGATGTTTAATTCCAATCCTGATTTGTCTTCTTATCAAAGATTAGCCAAGTGGAAACAGCCAATTGAGTTACTATCTAAACAACTATTTAAAAATTACCTAAAAAGCAAATGTAAACCTTTTTTTTTTTCTTAAAGAGAAAATTATTCTCAGTGAAAGTCCTTGAAAAGCCATTTTGGAATTGCTCAATCTATAGATATGTTAGAGGCAAAATAAAAGAAAGAGTATTTAAATATCATATCATTTAGTGTAAGTAATATTAATATGACATCATAATTCAAAACGTCATAATGCTTAGATGGATATACCAAACATTAATCGTCTGTATATATATATGCAAATTAATAGCAGAATGTATCAATATAGAGTTTTGATTCTTGAAAAAGTAGGCCTACATGCTTTTAATCTTACCTGTGTTGCAATTGCCTATTTCACAATTCCAGCAATGAATTTCAATTGAGTTTTTGATAGATTAATTGTATACTCATTATTTTTTTACAATTTTGTTTTGAACTGCCACCATTTATATATAGTATATTTTAAAAGGAAAAATGTAATTATTTCCCCCATATTGGAGAAAACCATTTTGACATTGAAATTTTCATTGGATTATTTAACTGTTTGTAATTCAGATATTTTAACAATGTGTATGCCTAATTGATAATACTTTTTGCTACATATTTTATCTGCTTTATCTTGGAAACGTAGACCAATATTATTTATAGAAACATTTTACATAATAACACATTTTTATTTATTACTACCATATGCAAACTCTTCACTCTGCCAACTTAACAATGCAAAATTACATAAAATATTATTAATTTCCAGAAAGTTTGAATCTAATAGACCTCGTAAGAGATGAGCACTGATCGCAAATGTAGGTACTTTAGGAAGTGAGTTGAGTGGATAAATTGAGTAAACATATTGATGATTAGGCATGGGTGGAAAAGGCCTAATATGAAGGATGACATTTGAAAACATAAAGTAAATGGCAATTATAAATTGAATTTTATGTTCCTAAACACACAGATTTGGCTTGGGTCAAATATATGTGTAAAGACATGTTGAGGTGAAGGCCAAAAATTGAAGTTTGCATCAGAAAATGGTGATAAGGAATCTGATAATTATTTAGTATATCTGAATATTTTGAAGCAGGAGAGCAGCATTTTATTTCCTTAAAATGTTTTAGCTTTACTCTTGAAAAATTATAAATGGTTATTTCAATGAAATGTCTTTGGACTTGCTTTCACAAAGGTATAATGAAGAGAAGTGAAATGAAGAGCAAATGAAAATAGCACCAAAGATAGCCAAACAATTCCTGTCAAGCATAACCAAAGGATACAATACTAGATATGTGCCAGTAAGTATCTTAAGTTCATAATAACTGAAACCACAAAGAAAGGCCTGTGATGCTCATTTGTTAAGCATATGCAGAATAAAAATAGGAGCTCAATAGGTCTGAGAAAATATCAATGAGAAGCAAAATTGGGGTGAGAAACCAGTACTTAAACAATACTCTTAAAGAAAATATAGTAAGCTTCAGCAAACATTACAATAAGAAAGAGTACACTAACTCAGTTTAGACAGGTGTAAAAGAAGAATAAGAAAGACATGCCATCAGAACACATCAAAGCTATATGTGGTAAATAAACACAATATGCTAAAGATTGCTTCAGCCTCAATACTGTTAGATACCAAACATAGAGAAAGAGAGATGAAATCTAGGTGGTTATCAAATTCCCATTCTGTTCCAGACATAATATTATGCACTCATTTGGTCCACACAATAACATTTGACATTGGATAATTGTCATTATGTTCATAATGTAGTTCATGACCTTAATTGCCCAGGATCTCACAGCTTGGATTGGAAATACAAAAAAATGGATTAGAATATCTGCTTTAACTCTATAGTGAATTCCACTATGTCAGTGTAATGTGTTATAATTTAAAATGTATATAAACAGCATCAAATACTTATAATATAGCTTTGCAGCTCTAGCACTTAGAATTTATGAAATGTTTGAAAAAAATCGTATTTGATCCTTACAACAATAATGAAATATTGAGGAAATTGAGGCAAACAAAGGATAAATAACTTTACCAAAGTCACATGTTCGAACCATGTTTATTAAAATAAAATATATTATGTTCATGAACTAATTACAAACCATTTTAGAATACAGTAATTCTTTCAGGTAAATTTAATACATTTGTATCATGGATAAATGCCCCAAAGCCATGGAGAGTTAATATACTTTTTCAGTTGCTAAGTTCTAATGCCTGTAACTAATATTCAATTGTTTAAATAGACTTTACAATCAATGTATCCCAGCAACTGACCTTAAGGTTTTGCCTTCCTAATTCTTTAACAAAGACTCTTCTTTCTAATCGCAGCATCTAATGAGGCAATAGAATTAAAAAGAAGGAAAAAGAAGAGAGGAAGGCTATATCCTTATTATTTTCTGAGTTGCACTTCTTCATCTTTTCTGCAGATTCTCTTTGTGTTGCTTTGAACTTTCTGATATGAATATACTTTATATATTTAAAATTCTCACCCCAGAATATAGTAAAACTTTAGACACTTTAATTCATAAAATAAACTCCAACCCCTACTTATTTCTTCTATGTCTAATATCTTCATCCTCACTTGCAAATATGACTGTGGCCATGTATGATTTGAGTATTATTGCATCGCTGGTGTCTATCAGAGTTCCAGATACACAGCAAGAACTCAACAAATATATGTTAAGGAACAGAATGATTCAACAACCAACTTATGCAAGGAATGAACCACCCTACTTTATATTTATATAACATCTGGTCTTTATTAAGTACATATATATGATCTTTTATACATGCATATATAATATTACTTAATATGATAGCATTGTAAAGTAGGTATCATTATCCCATTTTTTTAGAGATAAGAACACTGCTACGGAGAAGGATTGGAGGGATAGCTCAGCATCATAGAGCAATGAATAGCAAAAGATAGAGTAGGCCATATATTCTAATGTTCATATGTTCAGATTAATAAGGATAAGATAGCATGGTGTAATAAAGTAAGTAAATTATGCTCTTCTACCTTTGTTAATCTGTAATATCAGTATATCATAAAAGATATTGCAGAATCCTATAATGAAATAGGTCTTACAATCACCAATATCATCATGATATCATGGGTTAGATTCTGTCTCATGTTATGAAGCTTAACATAACTCATAGTACGTACAGGAAAAAATGTTGCTCAAAGACTTGGGAGCTTCCACATGTATATTTTTAATAGCAGTTTCCAATTTAAATTATATTAATAATATTTTTTTAGAGTTGGTAATTCACATTATATGATAGTATCATGTCTTAAGAGCATGATACTAGAATGGATAAGCTAAAGAAAACTCTATACTATTTATATTTGGCAATATAAATGAAGAAAGAAATATATACTGTCAGATAGGTAACAAATGTCACCCAAAGGTCACTGTATTTTGTGAAGTAATGCAATTATTTTTTACTTACCACTTTTCTCCAAATATTTGACCAAATAACTAACCCAAGTTATGTTTGGAGAAATACTGAAAAAAGCATAGCACTTGTATTTCAACTATGTACTTAGTGTTTATCTCTGTAGAAATTTTAATAATCTATTTGCAAATTTTCAAGACAATAAGGCACCCTACAGCAATAAATGATTTTTATTTGACATTTTTCACCAGAGAAAATGTGGTTTCAGACATTTAAATAAGATTCTGAATTATAACATTAACCTAGTTTTGAAAGTATTGCATAAATACACCTTAAGAAATTGTAATTTAAAAGGATGCAGATTATTTACATTTTTCAAATTAAGATAGATTAGTTTAATTAAGTCTTATATATTTGATATGGACTTTACTGCTAGTGGTTACATTCAGTACCAAAAAGGGCAATTGGATTGATCTAACCAGTGTAACTAGATTAAACAGGAAATCACAAGGGAAATTAGGAAATATCTTGAGGCAAATAAAAACAAAAATACAATGTACCAAAAGTTATGGGGTGCAGCAAAGGCAGTGCTGAAAATGTAGGTTTATAGCTCTGAATGCTTACATTAAAAAAGAAAAATGATTTCAAATCTGAGACCTACTCTGAGAATTGGAAGAACTAGAAAAAGAAGGGTAAACTAAACTGAAAATGAACAGAAGGAACAAAATAACAAAGATTAGAGCAGAAATGAAAAAAATGGAGGATAAAAGTAAACATTAGGGATAATCAAAAACACCAAAATTTGGTTCTTTAAAAACACCAATAAAAATGACAAACCTTCAACTAGACTAATGAAGAAAAAAGAGAGAGGACACAAATGCTTAAAATCAGAAATGAAAAGGGGCACAATTACTACCAGCCCCACTGAAATCAAAATGAATAAAAGAAGATACCATGACCCAGCATGGGACATGACTACTGGGGATGAGCCTCCCTGGAACTGAGGGATTAATACCAAGCACCAAATAACAATACAACTGGAAGCAGACCTCGAATAAAAGGGAGAAAATGTAAAGACATATGAGTTTATATGACTAAGGAACTTCAAATTGAGTGAGGAGGTTATCCCAGAGGTAACACGTATGCACGTCTCAGCAGGATCTCATAGACTGCCAGAGAAGACACTACTCCAAATAGTGTGATGCCTGAGGGCTCTGGAGACACCCAGGTCCAATGGTCATGGCAGATAGCTCCAGAGTTTGGTGCCTTGCAAGTGGGCCCTACTTTGGAGTTTGTGCTTCCAAGTGTGACAGAGTTGGACTCAGTTGTGACTTCTCTACACATGCTTCTTCTGTCCCTTCTATTTGTACCTACAGTTGGTGCTGGAGTTGGTAGGTGTAAGCCCGATATTTGAATCTTTGGGCTGTCCATATGCCAGCTAGGCCTGAGCCTCAGCAGAGTTGCAACACCTACTCTCCAGTTCATTGGACTCACCTGGGACAAATAACAAGGAGGTGAAGATGGACAACCACCACACCAAGGAACTGAGAGAGTCTACAACTGCAAGCAACAGAGTCCCAGCCATCAGCCATATGTGATCAAAGCCCCCTCTCAATAAGAGGTGGATTGGACAGCACCATCCCAGAATACTCAGGATTGAAATACAATATGGACTAGAGTTGACTTACTGGTATTCTGCTATAGAATTATTGTGATTCTAGCAATGGAAGAAGTTATATCATTGATGTGGAGACAGTGGCCACTGGAGTTGCTGAAGGCAGGGAGAGGAATAAAGAGGTGTAACATGGGGGCATTTTCGGGACTTGGCATTTGTCCTGAATGACATTGCAATGACAGATACAGGCCGTTATATATCCTGTCACAACCTACAGAATTGAGTGGGAGAGAGTGCAAACTACAATGTAAATTATAATCCATCATTAGTGGCAAAGCTTCAAAATATGTTCTTCAATTGCAATGAATGTACCACACTAATGAAAGAAATTGTTAACGTGGGGAAAAGTGGGAGGTGTGGGCAGTGGGGCATATGGGAATTCCTTATATTTTTTTATGTAACATTTTACATAATCTAAATATCTTTTAGAAAAAAATTTTAAAAATGTTTAAATAAAAGAGGATACCATGAACAATTGTATGTGAAACAAATTAGATAACCTAGAGGAAATGGACAAATTCCTAGAAAAAAAATGGCCTACATTGACTGAAGAAGAAACAGAAGATCAAAACAAACCAAAACAAAAACCTTCCAACAAAGAACAACTCAGCACCAGATGGCTTCACAGGGAATTTTATCAAACATATCAAGAAGAATTAACACAAATTCTTCTCAAACTCTTCCAAAATTTTGAAGAAAAGGAATATTGGTTAATTAATTCTATGAGGTTGTGGTGGTTTGCAGATGTATGTACCACAGAAAAACATGTTCTTAAATCTAATCCATTTCTGTGGGTATAAAACCACTGTAAATAAGACCTTTTGATGAAGAACTTCAGTTATGGTATGACCCGGCCCGCGGGTCAACGAACAACGACCTAGGGAGGGAGTGAGAATGAAAAGGGACAAGAGACACAAGAAATGGAGACAAGACAGGAATCTGATCAAGTCTCATTTATTCAAGCAAAAAGGAGTTTAAGTATGCTTCAAGGGGAGGTAGAGCACTTGCGTCATGGGGTTGCTA
>PVKH010004981.1:0-22647 GCA_004027955.1 Chaetophractus vellerosus
GAGCACAGAAACCACCCAGAGCAGACAGGACAACCACTGAAAATCTTTTCTTTCTTATTCTAAGAATAAGAGGTAGGTACACAAAGTGACCGTCCTGAACCTCATTCAGGTAGGAATTTTACTTCAAATTTGTCAGTTTTAAATAGCATTCCCTTATTTTCAGCATTTTAATAGCTGTTTCTCTTAAAGACAAACATGCATGCCCACATGCCTGGCCACACACATGCTCACACAACACCCAGGCATCCAGTGAGTGGAATGAGAAGCAGGGGATCGTGATAACATGCAGAGTTATAATTTCCAGGTAACTGATCTGGACACACACATCCATACATCATATGAGACCTAGCTTAGAGATAGAGCATTTGTCATTCACCACATTCTAAAATATCTTCTGGACATGTCTCAAAGACTATGTCAAATTCCAATAGCCCTAAATCCCTAATTGTGACCATGTAAGAGGTGCAACAGTTCATAAAGGTCTCTTTAATCGCATATCATTCCCATTACTCAGTTGCACTCTTTCCAAGAAAATGGCAAGAGAAAAGAGACAACTTGAAGAGATTTGGCAAAAACTCCTCTAGTCATTTGAAAGAGATAAACGTTTCCTTTACCTCATTAATTCAACATCTTTTGGCATAAAGACCAGGCATTATCCTTCCAATCATCATCAGCCTCAAACAACCCTGGAATTTTTGTGAAAAAGGTTAATGGCTCATGCTATCAATGGCAAAATTCCCCCAGCTGGCATCTGCAACTTGCTCAAGCCTTTCATGGGATGTTGCTTTCCAGATGAAAATTAAGCTGGAAGATAAAATGGGGAAAGCATCACAAAGTGCCTTGTAATCTCCAGATATATTTGGGAGCCGTTTAATTTCCATTTGTCTAGGCTTTCAAATGTTTACCACAGAGCTTTCATTTGGGAATGGGAAACTGGACTTGCATGATAAATAATAGACATATTGTCTCAAAAGACAGTATGCACAGTGTCCATTTTTTTAAATCATCCATGTATCCTTTCCACAAATATATGTTGAATATTGATTTTGTGCTCTTCATATTTTGAAAGCTGTAAATAAGAATAAGTCATATGCTGTCCCAAAAGAAATCTCAGGTTTTTTAGGGAGAAAGAAGGCATATATAGAAAAAAACTGGCTATGATCAAGACAAAATAATGTATAACGGGCATACACCTCCCCATTAAATCTTTTCTTACCTATATTGAGAGACAGGTTATGATTATATATCATTCCTTATATTCATGAATTCAACTCTTAAGTGTGGGTGCAGTTTTAAAATAAGCCATTATTTGCTATTTTTGCATGTCATTTTGTTGAAATGAAAACAAGAAAGCACAAAGCACGTTCATAGAACCATGGGTTGTCAGTTTCATATGTAGCATAGTAGATGTGCAGAAGTGTTTTACAAGAATAAGCCTGAAAAGATATGGTGGAGCCACATTGTAGAGAGTCTTAAAAGCAAGGCTCTGACTGGGTTTAATTCAATAGGCAAGGATGGCTACTGAAAACTTTTTAACAAGGCCAAAGTTTGCATTAGTTAATTCATCCACATAAGCATTAGCAGGAAATCAGGGAGTGAGAGTGACCAGTTAGAAAGGTATTGCTATATTCTTAATTAGTGGTGGTGAAGGCGTGAATGAAAGTGGTCTTAAGGAGAAAAAAAAGTGAGTTTGGTTTTAATCGTGTTGAGCTTGTGTGCCAATAAGTAATCTTTCAAGTGAATATATGCAGCAAAGAGTTGGAAATACAGGTCTCAGGTCATTGCGTGGAAGCATCTTCTGAGAAGTGATGTTTTAGTTCTTGTGAGTAGATGCAGTCACTTATAGAAAGATTAGCACTAGGGAGAAAAATGAGAGAGGCCAAGAAGAGAAGAAGAAGCATCTTCATTTAGGAAGAAGGAAGAAGACCAAAGGGCAAGTCTTAGCAGTCATCAGAAGAAGACAAGGAGCATGCAGCATCACAGAGTCAACTGATGTTTAGGAGTGGATGGTCAATGTGCTGCAAACTTCAGAGGAAGTAAGGAAGTTAAGATAAGGTCATCTGAGTTAAGACTGAGACCTTGGTGACCATGAGAGGATGGTTTGAGCAAAGTATTGAGGTTGGAAGCCAGATTTCAAGGAGTATGTAAGTGCCAAAGAGGTAATGATGGCAAGTGAGGACTAAAATGTTTGTAGGTAAAAGAAAGAAAAGAGAAATGGTACCAGGGCTTGGGGTCTAGTTTGTTAGATTGGCTATTTGTTTTTTCAGGTTTTGTTTGTTTGTATTTAATGGGAACTTGAGCTTGTTTGTCAAATGGAAGGGAGAAATCAGCAGCTCTGGAGAGCATATTAAAGTAAAATTTAAAGGGAATAACCAGCAGAGCAAGATCCCAGAAGAAGGAAGGCATGAGATTGAGGAAAACAGTGAAGAAGTAGAGGAATACCTCTTTCCCTGGGATTAGAACACAAGGGTAGAAAATAAGTGAAGATGCTTAGAAATACAAAAGAAAAGGTTCCTTCATGCACCACAGTAAAGTGGCCCAAGGTACTTCCAGAATCAGAGGATGGTAGCCAGATTCACATAGAGTCTCACAGAAAGTAAAGCTCTTCAGAATCAGAACTTCATGGAATGTGAAAGGGAATTAATAAGAGAGGTGTAAAAGTACTGCCAGGCATCACTGGTCTGGTTGCAGATGAATTCAACACATTTCCATTTAAAGATCTGGAATTAGTTTTGTGACTGACTCTGTGGATTGTCAGTAAGAGGGAAGTGAACCAAATATGTGAAGGCTGCTGTTTCCCAATGTCCATTGTAGCTTGCGGGAAGAGCAGGAGGCCAAAGGGTAAGATCAAGAGTGATAGCAGCAGTATTGCTGAAATTCTTAGCATTGAGGTCCACTCTGGATCAGGAATTAAGGGAGGCCAAAAGCATTGAACCTGGTGACCAGATACAGTTTCTGAATAGTAGATGGGAGAGGTAGGTACACATAAGCTCAAGTGTCTGCCTTCTTCCTAAAAATATGCTTTGCAGGCACACAAACATTTTCCCATTCCTTCTGAGGTAGACCAGCCTTTGGTATCTACGTTAATTCCAGGGAGCTCTTCCATTCCTCTTAATACATGGGAAGAAGCTATGCCTATGTGACCTGTCATGATGTCCAGGCATAAGCTTTATAGAGCCTTCGCTAATCACTAAATGGCAACACAGTGTTGTGCTTCCTGCAACAGTACAGGCACCAACACTGTGTTGCCATGTTATATAAGAGGCAGAGCTACATAGGACACTGGAAAACAGCAGCAGATAGTAGTGAGTAACTCTTTTTAAAGCATCTTGATATTCAGATTTCTTATGCTATCTTTGAACATGTGATCTGCATCATTTTCTCCAATATTTCTTTAAATATTAGGGCTATGGTATATATTCCAATTAGGTAAATCACCCACCAATAAAAACATATCTTGTTTCATTAGTTTTGAGTTCATTCAGTTGCCAAAAAAATATTTTGTTTCTCAGCTGAATAAACAATAAACTCTGGAGGCTATTTCAATGTACAGTTCTCTTTAAAGCATCTTTTTAGAATACAGAGACTCTATTGTTAAAAAGATTATGTAGCTGAGATGAATTAACCCATTTAGGGATGCATTTGTTCCCAAGGGAAACCACAAAGTTATTCCTCAAAGCAGGCATCACTTCGCCCCTATAATTAGACATTAGGGATCAGATAAAATGTTACTATACTTATCACTGTGAACTACAAAGCCTTCAAATAATTCTAATAACCCACTTAGATAACCAAAGAAATGTGCTTTTAAAGGCAAATAATCTATTTTGTAGAAAAAGTTATTGCATGTAAAAAATGATGCATGAAAGGATGAAATTAGCCCAGCACTCTTGCTCTCTCATTTTCACTCTCACTCTTTCTCAGCCATTCTCTCTCCCTTTCCACCCTATGAAGCTGGTTGTTGTCGGGGCTCTCTGGGGGCAAGAGAATGGCTGCCTTCCAAAGGTGGCCCTTGGGGCATGGCATGGATCAGCAGCTACAGCAGAAATTGTGCAAGTAACACAAGAGATAGTGAAGTCCATGCTCTTCCTCTGCACTTATGAATGTTGACTGATCCTGAGGCCAGAGGAGGTATTTATGGCCCAGGACCTGCTGATGGGACCTCTCTAAATATAATGTTGGAGAAGGAAAACTGCTTAAATTACTTCAAAAGATCAGCCAATAGGGGTGTGGATGTGGCTAAAGCATTTGAGCTCCTGCTTCCCACATGGGAGGTCCCGGGATAGGTCCCCAGTGAAAAACAAAAACAAACAACAAGCAAACAAATGAAAAAACCAACTCAGGGGATCCAATGTGGCTCAGAGGTTGAGTGCTGGCTTCCCACATATGAGGTGCCAGGTTCAATCCCAGGCCTGGTACCTCAAAAAAAAAAAAAAAAAGATAATCCAATAGTATCTCACTGTGTCTGAAGGGGGTACTGACCACATTAAAGACTTCTAATGATAAAGAGACTTTCACAGTCTGACTGGTCAACCACTGGTCTCTAGTAGGCTATATTCAGCCAAACCTCTCACCTTGGGTCATGCTGTTCTCTCCATCTAAGAAGGGCTCCTTCCTCTGCTCAGGCTTTCCTCTCACTCTCAATGTTCTCCTCAGAACTCAGTTTCTCCAAAGGGGCTCCCTTGACCATTCCAGCCCTCAGCCATCTCACCTCCTTTGAAACCTCCATGTCACCTATTGTCTGCTACCCATGTGTTCACACTTATTCCACAAGACACTATAATGTTGGTTGTTATATTTATATCTTGACCATTTGATTGTTATTGCATTTTGGTGGCTCAGTATCACATATATTGGGCTTAACCGCAGAGATATCAAATTTTATGTTGCTGAGTAGAGAATTGAAATTTTTAGTAAAGAGGTATACTTGTATAAATGCCCATGGTCTAAGAATTGCCCCCTCAGTGCATAGAAGGATCAATAGAGCCTCAGACCTAGTGTCAGATCCACAGCAGAAGAGTAGAAAAGAAACTATGGGAGCTACTACTCTTGTGCAAATGTTGGAATTTGGTTGCTCTAAAGGAACGAATCAAACTCATCTCTGAATATAGCAGAACTTGGCAGGGTTGGTCTTTGTTGGAGGCCTCTATGAGGTCAGACATAGAGGTCTAAGATCCCTGGGGCCTTCTATGAACAAGGGTCACATTTGCCAAAGTTTTGTTTTATCTCAGCCTTATTACCATGACTCATCCCTGCCTGGAGCCACATGAAAGGAAAGACCCATGAAGAGTTGGCTTGGCCACAGGACCATGTTCCTGACCTTGAACCCCAGAGATGTGGTAGGCCATGACTACACCTATTCTTGACCTGGTGTCTCTATGAGAAAAAAAAACACAGAAATGTGGCACAATAAGAACTTCTTCACTGAAAATAGAATAGATTCTTGAGAACTGATGTGGTATAACTGCAACTAGCCCATGGTTCTGGGCTTTGCTCAGCTGGCAGGTTACTCTGTATTGATCACTGAGTTCTGAGTATGTCTTTATGAGCAACTAAAGAACACTGACCTCTCACTTATATTCTCATTCATATATACACCCATTGCTCTGCATGTGTCCTGATTCCGTAGTAAATAGAAGCAAAAGTAACCTTAACTAAGTCCAGGTCACCAACCACAATAATCTTTGAAACTGGATTTGCTGTTCTAACCCAGCCCAAAATGTCATGCCAACACTTGAGAACAGATGAGCTCACTTGTTCTGATCCACACGATCTTCTGTCATGATCCTTGAGATTTGATGGCTGTGTTTTCAATCATTAGGTGCTGCCCATTTACCCAAAGTAACTCAAGCCCAGAGAAGATAAGATATAAGGCTGAATATCACCAATATTTAGTTTAACATCTAAAGTACTTCACATATGATCCTCTGTAAGGTATCTGACCACTTGTTTAGAGAGAACCTAAAAATTCCTAACAGAAAGAAACTACCAGAAGTCTTGTTAAACAAAAATCTTTTTTAAAAACTGGGGGAACCATTACTTTTCTCACAATTGGCTAAAAGATGTCAAGCAGCATCCTCTTAGGTATTCCTTCTTAGATTTTTATTCTTAATGAAACATTTAGTTAATACTAATTCATGGGCTTCCAGTTGCCCAAGATGGTGGTGTGAGATGCTCCAGGGTTCCACTCCCCCACAGAATCTTTGAACGAGTAGCAAAAACTGACAAAGCCATATTCCTCAAAAATCCAGAAAACAATTAAAGGGATGCAGCAATTAGGTCAGTGCCAAAACATGAAAATGTAGCTTTAAGACAGTAAGAGAAACTTGGGGCATTCTTGCTGGCCACTTCCTCCTTCTACTCCCCCATTGCAGTGTGGAGCTAACCTGAGTTCCCATTGTGGGTCCCTGGCCATATTCGAGAGGGAGCAGAGTAGCCCCCATGTGCATACTGGTTGCCTATATGTCTGTGCCTGAAAGACTGAATAAGGAAACTCCTCCCTGGCTTGCTCTTTCAGAACTTTCCCTGAAGGTAGAAGCAGCTAATGGACCCCGAAAGCAGTGACCTGGGCAAAGGATTACTGCCATTCAGATTCCTGTAAAATGGGGATTCCTAAGACCACAAGCAAGCATAAACTTAGGAGAAGACTCAGGTTTACACAATATTGAGAGGACCCTGCACTTCACTTTTACCTCAGGCTGATCTTGACAGAAGGGCTAAACTCTGAAGGAGAACACAAGCAGACGAGCCAATTGGCAGATTATGAAAGGTATTTTTTTGCATTGTTTGGTTTGATTTTGTTAGCTCCTAGCACTCCAGGAAATCTTTGGCATTTCACTAGCTGATACAAACTTAAGAAACAGGCAACTCAGGAACTAAATCCTAGAGTTAACACAGTAAAATATTAAAATGTACCATGGGCAACAAAAGAGTATGAAACAAACAAAGAAACAGGAAATGATGGCTCATACAAAGGAACAAGATAAAAATCAATGAAGAAGACCAGACTTTGGACATACCAGACAAAGACTTTAAAATAATTATCTTCAATATGCTTAAGGAGATAAAGGAAAACACAGAGAAAGAACTAATTACTATCAGGAAAATGAGGAATGAACAATAGGAGAATCTCAATAAAGAGATTGAAATGTTTTAAAGGAACCAAAAAGAAACACTGGAGTTGAAGACCACAATAACAGAAATGAAAACTTCCCTAGAGGGTTTCAATGGCAGATTGGAGCTAGCAGAAGAATCAAGAATCTTGGAGACAAAACAATTGAAATGATTCTGGCTGAAGAGCAGAAATAAAACAGAATGAAAAAAGTGAACAGAGCCTAAGAGGCCTGTGGGACACCACCAAGTATATCAATATACTACATATGGGAGTCCCAGAAAGAGAATAAAGAGAGAAAGGGGCAGAAGAAATATTACAAGGAAATAATCACCAAGAACTTCCAGAATTTAATGAAAGACATGAACATACACATTTAAGAAATCCGAAAAACACAAAAGAGGATAAACTTGAACAGAACCATGCCCAAACACATAACAGTCAAACTGTTGGGTGCCAAGGACAAAGAGAGAGTTCTGAAAGCTACAAGAGAAAAGCAAAATTTTATGTACAAGGGAAACCCAATAAGATTAAGTGCCAATTTCACATCAGAAACCATGGAGTTAAGAAGGCAATGGGCAGAAATATTTAAGTGCTGAAAGAAAACAACTGCCAACCAAGACTTTTATATCTGGTGAGACTGTCTTTCAAAAATGAAGGAGGATTTAAGACATTTCCAGATTTAAAAAGCTGAGAGAGTTTGTTACCACTAGACCTGCCTTACAAGCAATGCTAAAGGGACTGAAAGGAAAAGTCACTAGCCGTATAGGTAACATATAGGTAATTATAGATGCCAATAGTATTGCATTGTATTTTTTGGTACATAACTCCACTTTTTATTTCTATAGCTTTTAAAATGCAAACAAATTTTAAAAATAATAATAAATCTATGGTTTGGGACATATGATATATGAAAATGTTATTTGTAACAAGTACAGCAAAAAGGTGTGCAGACAGAGGGCTATAATGTTTGTATATGCTATCAAAGTTAAGTTCGTATCAAATCAAATAAAATCGCTTTAGATTTAGGATGTTATATTTAGGCCCCATGATAACACAAACAAAATATCTGAAAAATATATACAGAAGGAAATGAGAAAAAGCTCAAAATGGTACACTACAGAAATAAAATAAATATGAAATTAGACATTAATGGAAGAATTAGGGATTTATATGGTATAAGACTTACAAAGAGCAAATAGCAAAATAGCAGAGGAAATTTCCACATTATCAGTAGTAACTTTAAATGTAAATATATTAACCTTTCCAACCAAAAGGCAGAGATTGGCAAAATGGATAAAAAGGCATGACCCAGCTATATGCTATTTACAAAAGACTCACCTCAAATCCAAAGACACAAATGAGTTGAATGTGAAAGGATGAAAAATATATACCATGCAAGTAGTAACAAAAAAAGAGATGGGGTAGCTATACTAATATCAGTCAAATAGACTTTAAGTCAAAAACTGTTAGAAGGGACAAAGAAGGTTACCACATATGGATAAACAGGTCAATTCAACAAGAAAACACAATTATAAATGCATATGCACTTAACAGCAGAGCCCAAAACAGATAAAGCAAATATTGACAAATCTGAAAGGAGAAATAGTAGGAGACTTCAATATATCACTTTCAATAATGGATAGATCACACAAAAATTAACCCAAAATGGATAAAAGACCTATATATGAGAACCATAATTGTAAAACTCCTAGAAAAAAAAATAGGGAATCATCTTCAGGACCCTGTGTTAGACAATAAATTCTTAGACTTTACACCAAAAGCACATGCAACAAAAGAAAGTAGATAAATGGGGCTTCATCAAAATTAAAAACATTTATGCATCAAAGAACTTTGTCATGAAATTAAAAAGACAACCTACTCAATGGAAGAAAATATTTGGAAACCACATATCTGATAAGGGTTTAATATCAGAATATATAAAGAAATACTACAACTCAGCAACAAAAAGACAAACAACCCAATTTTTAAAATGGGCAAAAGATGTGAATAGATATTTCTCCAAAGAAGATATCCAAATGGTCAATAAGCACATGAAAAGATGCTTAACATCATTAGCCATCAGGAAAATGCAAATCAAAATCACAATGAGATACCATTTCATACCTACTAGGATAGCTACTATTTTAAAAATGAAACTAACAAGAATGTGGAGAATTAGGAACACTCATTCATTGTTGGTGGGAATGTAAAATGGTGCAGCCACTGTGGAAAACAGTTTGGCAGTTCCTAAGAAAGTTAAGTATAAAATTGCAATATGACCTGGTAATCTAACTTCTAGAAAATATCCAAAGAACCAAAGGAAGGGATTCTAACACATATTTGTACATGGATGTTTGTAGTGCCATTATTCACAATTGACAAAAATGGAAGCAACCCAAGTGTTCATCAACCAATGAATGGACAAAGAAAATGTGGTTACATTCATACGATGGAATATTATTCAGCTGTAAAAAAGAATTAAGTTCTGATACATGCTATAACTTGGATGAACCTTGAAGACATCATGTTGAGTGAAATAAGCCAGACTCAAAGGACAACAATTGTATGATCTCAATGATATGAAATTATTAGAATAAGCAAATTCATAAAGTAAGAAACTAGAATACAGTTTACAGGGGCCAGGGTGGGGTAGGGAATGGGGAGTTAAGACAATTGGTGCAGAGTTTCTGTTTGAGATGAGGCAAAAGTTTTGGTGATAGATGAAGGTAATGGTAACACAACATTGTGAATGTAATTAACACCACTGAATTACGTAGTTGAATGTGGTAAAAACGGAAATTTTAGGTTATATGTATGTTACTAAAATATACATTGGACTGTACAACACAAATAGTGAATCCTAATATAAACTATAGACTATAGTTAATTGTATAATTAGAAGAATATTGTTGATTCATTTTCAACAACGTTAACCACATGAATGCAAAGTGTTAATACGAAAAATACAAATAGCCTAATATTAATTCAGGTCAGATTCTGCCCCAGATGAGTTATGAAAAAACGTACTGTTTTGAGAGTGTTTTTGACTCTCAGAAGAAAACAGAGCATGAACCTGTACTATCTGAGGGCCCGTGGGTTATTTAACCCTGCCAAGTGCCTGGAGTCACAAGTTTTTCCAATAGCACATCCAGCAATCTGTGAGTCCCTTCCATCCTGTGGAAGCTCATTTACAGCCTGCCTGCCCTTGTTTCCAAGCTGCACTATTAACAAGCTTCAGATGAATATAAATCCAGTCCAGGGAATAACTCCCACCACACAAAGCCCTTCTGCAAGGCAATCCCGAATTAGCCTCTCTCCAGGTCGCTTCTAAGTTGGCTGAATGCTTTGGATTCTTGTGAATTCTATTGCCTTATTACTCCTGCCATTTTAGCAACATTTGAGTAACTGATGTTCTCCCCTCTCCACTCTGCTAACATTTTGGTTTGATTTCTACAGTGAATCAAAAGAAGGGAAGATCACCTCAGAGCTTCTGTCAGGCAATAGTCCACGTAAGTATGCACATAAGAGAAAAATAAGGCATTTGTAAATAAATTTACTGAACAGCCAGCTGTCTTTCCCCCCTCTTTTCCAAATCCTTGGTCAGGGCAAGCAGCCAGTTGAAAAATTTGGCAGTTTATTATTTAGCAGTGAAGAGCAGCTCAGTTACTAAGCTCTTTAAAGAAATAGTAAGCACCATTTTTATCCCCAAATACTTTCTTTAGCATCACTGGCTCTGTTTTTCGTGTTATTTGATTTTTCTCAAGCTGAATGATCATGCCCTAAAATTCTACCTTACTTTGTTCCTTACCAAGTCACAGAACTTTTCAAAGGCCAGTCTATTTTCTATCACATATTAATATAACAATAACAACACTGATAGTAATAATAATAGTAATGATATTACTAATAATAGAAGCAAACACTTATGCTTCTTCATCATTGGCACAAAATTGGCCCCCTAACAGATTTGCCCAAGTCCTAACCCCTGGAACCTGTGAGGTGTTACGTTGTTTGGAAAAAGGGTCTTTGCAAATGTAATTAAGGATCTCCAGATGAGGCGATCACCCTGGATTATGCAAGTAAAGTCCTAAATCCAATGGCAAGTGTCCTTATAAGGGACACACAGAGTAGAAACCCACAGACAAGAGGAGGCAGTTTGATCATGGAGGTAGAGATTGGAGAGCCTGGCCTCGAGCTCAGGAATGTTGGCAGCCTTTCCTGCCAAGAATGGAATCTCTCCTGGAGTGTTTGGAGGGAATGCCACCCTGCCAATACCTTGATTTTGGACTTCTGGCCTCCAGAACTGTGAAAGAATAAGTTTCTGTTTCTTTAAACAACCCAATTGATGATAATTCATTACAGAAGCTGCTGGAAACTGATACAATTGGCATTATAAGAGCTTATGATCAAAGGCTTGCCAGAAGCTGCATGACATCCACGTATGCATTCACATCCCCATTTTACAAGCAAGAAGGCTAAATCTCAAAGAACTCACCCCTCCTGTTTACCTCAAAGAGATAGTTATGAGAATCACACGATATCATTACACAATACAGGTCTTTGAAAACTGTGAACTCGACATCATAAAAGCGACAATGATGACAATGATGATTTTGATTATACAGGATGGGGAAGGGTATGTTTTCATGAGTCAAGTTTTGAAGTTTAGCAAATTCCCTCAGCAAGTATTTCTAGTTTTCAAAGAATTACAATATTATTGTAATACACAATATATTACACATAATAATACACATAATAATAATATAATTAAAGCTTTTTTTGATTCAAAAATAACAGAAAGTTCCTTGGTCTTCATTCTGAATATTAATTATTATTTCATTGGTAAAGCAATTTAAAGAGATTTTCATTTGGAATTGAAGATAATAATATTTATGGAGTGCTTACGATGTGTCAGGCACAGCACAATGCTTTCATAAGCATTATCTGACACAAATCAACTTCTCATCATTTTCCTTTTACTCTCTTGATATTTGGTCAACAAGGCAAGAGAAGCCAAATGGGCAACGCCTTTTCTAACAGCATTACTATTTTTTCTATAATCTAACTGAAGCCCCTGATATTGAAGCATCAATAAATAAGAAAATATTAATATAACAATTCTTGGGAAGAAGTTATTCAGGCACCTCATCCAGTACACCATGGGCAAGTGATGAGCCAAGTCTGCTCTTCTGAAATTTCCTTTTATTAATGGGCACTTTTCCATTTGCTGCTTGATAAGAATGTTTTTACAAAGACTTAGGCCCTCTTGAATATTCTCACTCTAGTCAATATTGACACAGTGAAATTAGCCTAGAATTTTCTCTTCACAAGCTTCCTTTGAAACATTCATCTAAATTAGACTTCTTTCCTTAAGATGTTGACATTTGAAAACAGAAAAAGCAAACATGTAAATAAGCAAAACATTTTAATGGACCTGTTCAAGAAGGCTCTATAATGAAATTTGAAGAGAACGAGGAAAGGAAGTAAGTTAAAATGCTAAAACCAAGCACTGAGGAAGAAAAAAGGATAGTCACAAGAAGAAAAGAACAATGATAATGGAGGAGGAAGTCAGTGACTCTCTCAAGGAAACAACAGAAGAGGGAATCCAGAACAATGTACGTGATGCCCAGCACCCATAAATCTATGTTCCTAATGTGGGACAGGAAAAAGGGAACAGGGCATGGTGATGGAAGCAGGAAAAATATCATCCCATTGATATTGACTATTAGTTGTTTTTTCCAATAGGGACAGATCATGGCATCAAGGATCATGGATGTGATTTCCTCATAGATTTGGAGGAATGCGGTTTCCACATAAATGAACTTACAAGGTCACACCTTGTTTAAAGGAACACACCAGTTGAGGAGAGGGCGATCATTGCATGTGTTTATATTTACCATGTGAATTGTATAATCGACAATATAATTAAATAAATGTTAATTTTCTTAGGTAAGATAATGTGTTTACTTAAAAGAATATCTTATTCTTGAGAGATGCATACTGAAGTATTTAGGCATGAAGTGTTGGAATGTCTGCAAATTACAAATGGTTCATAAAAAAGTATATATGCTGGAAAAGTCTTTGAGGAACAAAGAGAAAAAAAAATTAAATGTGGAAACAGTTGGTGAGTCTGATGCAGGGTATGTGCACATTAATTTTTTTGGTAGTTACTTGAGTTACTAACACAAGCCCCTGAAGACAGTTCCCAGCTAACAAACTTGTTTGTTTGACCCATAAGTCTATTTTTGGTTTTTGTTTTAATGAAATAATTTAATATTTAAAAATTAGGAGCTTTCTGGGTTATTTTAAAGGTGGAATGATTTGCCTGCCTTCCCTCGTGTTAACAGCTGGCTGAAGAAAGCTCACCGCTTGTCCCCGGGCCCCAGGAAAGAACTCATTCACACCTCACAGTCCCCACCATACCTGTTCCCCTCACTTCCAGCACCTTACTCGCCCCCATAGGGATTTAAGCTTGTGACCCTTCAATACATAGTATAAGTTTGATGGGGAAAACCATTAGTGAAATGATGGCGAGTCAGACCTAAAAGGATTGCTTGGAAAAGTGCAGCCAATCAAGAAATGGATCACCATTTCCTAATTTCCACTGTTAAACTGAAAGAGGTAAAATAAAGTAGTGATGAAGACTTCAGTGCTGTTTTATAACCAGAGGGTCTCTTTGACATTTACATTTCTGGGCATGCTTTCTATCATTGTACTTATGTATTATTTGTACTATATCAGTAGTTTGGTCTTCCCCACTAGACTGGGATTTCCTTGAAGTCTTATTTGTATGTGTCTCCATTTCTACCAGAGTGCACAGCTTCTGGTAGGTACTCTAAAAATGTTTACTGAATGAGTGAATAAATGAATGAAACGCATGCTATAGAAACACTAAAGAAGGGCACCTAACAATAACTCAACTTTGGGAAGGTGATGATACTTGAACCAAATCTCAAAAGATGAATAGCAATAGTATACTAGTCTGCCAAAGGGGACTTGATGCAAAGTACCAGAAATCTGTTGGCTTTTATAAAGGGTATTTATTTGGGGTAGAAGCTTACAGTTACAAGGCCCTAACGAGTCTACTCAAGGTTGCTTTCTCACCAAAGTCAGTTGCTACATGTTGAAGCAAGATAGCTGCCAATCCCTGCCTGGTTTCTCAGGGCTTCCTATGTCAGTCTCTGGCATAGGTCTCATTTTTTTCCAGACCTTCTCAGCTCTTCAGCTGCTCTTTTGTCTTCAGCTATCAGGCTAATGGCTCATATCTCCTCCCGTGGCTCCAGGATCAAAACTGACAATGCTCTCTCTACCATGTATCTTCTTGAGTGAGTGTCCATTTATATCAGCTCACCAAGGGGGCGGGGACTCAACCTGAGTCATACCTTACTGACGTGGTCAAATCAAAAGCCTAATCTTAACAGGTGATTTAATCAAAGACATCTCAGTGAATCTAATACAATCAAAGGGTATCATACCCAGAGGAATAGATTAGTTTACCAACAATCTTTCTCTTTTGGGGATTCATAATCTCAAACTGCCACAAATAGTAGCTAATATTAATGGAGAACTTACTATGTACCAGGTACTACACAAAGCATTTTGCATGTATTTCATTTCATCTTCATAACCCTATAAGATAGGCACTTATTATCTCCTTTTTACAGAAGAAGAAACTAAGGTACAGAGATGTGGAAGCCACCTCTGCGGCTTCCAAATACAGGTGGTCTGGCTCCAGGGCCCACCTCTTTAAAGGGCTGAACTCCCTCAGAGCCAACAGCCACTGAGGTTGTACTATGTGCCAGGTTCTGCCCCAAGTGCTCTAGGGCAGTTTCACCTCATTTAATTCTCACCACAACAGGCAAAAACAGAGAAGCTGGGAACAACATCCCAGCTGAGGGAGGACATTGAGCAAAGGCATGAAAAAGAGAAAAATACACAAAGATAGTGTGTGCTGGAGGCTGCAGCTATTCAGGGTTCTGAGTGTGACAGGAGCCCGCCCAGATGACCTCCTGAAGGGATATGCAAGCCCTGCTAGGAAAAGTAGGCCATATCCTCTCCCCACGTGGGAACTGAGGGCTTTTCAGCAGAGTGTGAAGTGGTCAGATTTGCATTCCAGCTGGGTACTCTATGTTGAAGTAGAGAACCAGTTAGGAAATTATTGTGGTAGCTCAGATGACAAATGGTAAAGGCTGATGCTAAAATAGTCATAGCAAGAGACAGATGGGAGGGAGCATGGCCACAATTTGGTGACTGATTTAAGGACAAGATCATGGAATGGGAAAGGATTCAGGATGAATCCCTAGCTGTTAGCCTGGGGATTGGGCGGTCAAAGGAAGAGTCACCAGCTGCAATTGTAGAGCCCAAGAGCAGGCCAGGAGAGCCAGCATGGGCTCCATAAGAACACCCCACAAACTCCTTGGCTTTCTCCTTAGTTACCAAGTGATATATCAGGATAAGTCCATAGATAACAGTTTATTTGGATTTTGACAAACCCTCAGAGCCCTCTCCTGAGTTCTTGGTTACACAAGCACACTCCCTTTCCAAGGTCCTCACACTTGTTCTCTGCCCAGAAAAAAATTTCCTGGAGAAATCCGAATGGCTGACTCCCTCATCTCATTCAGATATTTGCTCAAATGTCACTTTATCAAAGAGGTTTTCCCTGACTGGAATATGTAAAAGAGCACTTTCCCACTTAACCCTCCTTCATTATTCCAATTATCTTACCTAATTTTTCTCATCTAAGAGAACACATTTATTTATTATCTTCCTGCTCCTAAAATATACCTCCGTAAGAGCAGTGACTTGTTTTTGCTCCTTGCTCTACCCATTGGGCCTAGAATAGTGTCTGGCACATAGTAGGCTGCTTAATAAATGGTGTTGAATGAATGAATTAAAGAATGAATGAAACCCTTGTAAACAAAATTGTGAATGTGAATGAGAAGATAGTAGTTAAGTGGACCCAGATGATCAGATGATCAACATTAATATGAAGGGAGTCTCTAGGAGCAGATAACTGGCATCTCTCCTTCCTTGGCCCTGTGCTGATCAATATTTCTATATCGAGAGCTTATATCAAGTCAAGAGGACATGCTTTCTCAACTTCCTTATACTGTTATTGGAGGCATAATGGCAGAAACCTAAAAAAAAATCTTAAATATAAACTTCTACATTTTGAGCCCATAAATTTTTTATACCAACTTGGCAATGGTTATGTGAAAAAGGTTTGAAAAATTGTAAGTTTGAATATTTAAATTGCTTTTGAGCTCAGTTACCAACTAGGTCAAGTATAAGACTTTAACTATTTATTAAAATCTTTCTAAGTGCCAAATACCATGCTAGACAGACACAGATGACTAAGGTATGCATCCCTGCTCTCATGGAACTTAGTCTACATGCCAACACATAAATAAATTCTATATACTATATGCGTAGAAATTACTGGACTTGTAGTACAGCGAGATGGAAGGAGAAGTTTTACTTCAATTCAAGGATTCAAAGGAGAATTCCTGGGGAAGATGATGGCTGAGCTTGGTCTTAAAGGACATGTCCATATTGGCCAGGTAAAGAAAGATGAGACGTGGATTCCAGGCAAGGAAAATGGGATGAGCAAAGATAGACATATTACACAACTTAGACTACTAGCAACTCAGTACTTTAGAGCATTGAATTCCTAAGGTAGGAATTATGTGAAGGCAAGAAATATAGTTAGAAGCTTAGTAAGGACTCTGGACTTCAACCTTTTTCTGGTAAACAGAGGAGAGTTATTGAAGGCCTTTGAGCAAAGCAATGGCCCACGGAGGATATACTTAAAGGGGGAAAACTGGAGACAGAGCCCAGTCAGGAAGCTATGGCAATAGTCTAGAAAGGTGAAGATGAAGGCCTGTATTAACACAAGGAGAATGGGAACAGAGGCAAGAAAACAAAATTATACTGAGGTAGCCTTTATGACTGGAGATGGTTGGATAGGGGTAGGGAAGAGTCAACTTTGATTTCCCAGTTTCCAAAAAGTGATGAGTTGCTAATAAATCAAATACAACTCTCAACAGTCATTTATTTAAAAAAAAAAAAGTTTGGACCAATGATATTTGAAGTTTGGCTGAACATGTATGCCATCATTAAAAATAATTTTGATTATATTTCCAAAGATATGTATTTATTTACTTATAAATATACATATGTATAACTAAACAGATATATTTACTGTCCATAATAATAATACAAAAAATCAGACATTTAAAATGTGAGATAAAAATATTCAGAATAAGATAAATAAATAAAAATAGAAGCTTTAATATTTTCTTTCTCTACCACACCAATGGTTTACAATGAGCCAGAGAATAGTTTTACTTCATCTTCACCAGTCAGACCAGGTCAGGAAATTGTCACACAGTTCTGGGGATACTGACAAAAGAAACACATTCAGATGAGGGTGACCAGGATGCTGAAAGATGTGGATGTCACATCAGATAACTGTGACTATTTAAGCCTAGATAGCAATATACAACCATGGCCACCTTCAACCTGGAGGAGGGGGCTGCTCTCATGTTCTCTATCATGAGCCCCTCTGTCTTCATCATTCTGAGGAAGGAATTCTAGTCTGATTGGTAAGATGATGCAACACAGGTTGCACCATATTTTCTAGAAGGCAGCAACGCTGTGGTAAGATTGCTACTTGTATTTGGCTCTTCGTTCCTCATGCCTCATGCTGTTGAAGCCATATATTCCCCCAGCTAAGCTGCAAGGAAACCAACTCGGGCTCCTTCCTCTGTATTCTCTGTCAGTCTTCAAGCAGCCTAAGTGGCAAAAACAGCCAGTGCCATTCTGCCCCCCAACACTGTCTCACCCTAATTCTCTTCCCTTGTTCATGCTCTGGCCTTTTTGTCTCTTCTACCTCTTGCTCACTATTTGTAAGAATTGGATTTGGGGCTTCACAGAGCATGAAGTTCTCCTTAGGCCTTTGGACCAAATTATTAGGGCTTTGCACTGGTGTTTTGGCAAGAGGCGAAGCTAATAAGAAAGTAGTTCTTTGTTCTCTCTTCCTGTGTGTTTATGTGCTCAGATACTCCACAGGTTGTATCTGACTGGTTGAAAACTGGATTTGGGTATTTATAAATTCCCCAGGCCAAAGGTCTTCTAGCAGCCCCTCCTAATCCCACCACTACTTTCAACACAAATAACTAAAAAGCAGTTGTGTAAAAGAGGCGGGAAACAGACTACAATGCTTCAGTGGACAGAATGAGAATACCTGAGTGGTTCTGGACAGGTATAATTTACTAACAGAGAGGCAAAACTTTCTATAAATCAGAACTTTTATTCCAACAATGGCCACACAAAGTAAGGTGGCTTCATGCCACCAGAAATGTTAAAGGGGAAATCAGAGAGCAAGGACCAACAAAGCACTGGATTAAAAGATAGAAGATATAAACATTACATGCAATTTTCCCAATAATAGTTTTATAAATCACTTCATATCTCTGTTTTTCAATTTCTTCATCTGTAAAAAATGGGGACTGTTCTCAATGACCAATAAGGTACAGAGGAGCCAGCCTTTTAACTAACTGGGGCATGTTTTGTTGTTATTGTTGTTATTGTTTTTGTCTGTTTCTGGGAGTTGGAAACCTTGAATTTCCCATTGCTTTGCCTTGATCCTCCCATAGGTGCATTCCAAATAAATATAAAAATAAATGGTTTTTAAAATTTTCCCCTACAGTTTTCTCTAACAATGTGTGGGAGACCTAGTGTAAATGGTTTAAACTTTGCCTTTAACATTCAAGTATGTTTCAGTGCAGGAAATGAACAACTGGTAAACATTTTCTCTTCCCTATGTGGCTAGAGACCAAGATATATGTTTTTATATGTTGCCAATGTTATACATAGGGTATATTTACAGTATTATTTTCATTGAATATTGGACACTCATTTCCATATTTTTTTTTCATTCCATGTGTTTCTTCAAAAGACAGGAATAAACAAACCTTGCAATACAAGATGCTTCAATAGAGTTAAAACAGCCCTAGGTTATTTAGAGAAACTAGATCATAAGGATGGAAACAAACCATATGTACATTTATGTCCATAAAATACAACATATGGAAATACATTCTGACAGTGATGTGGGAAATATGTGTCACATGTCAGCACTGGCGTTAATGAACAGAATTTGTCATAATGCTTTCTTTTCGGGTCTGAAGGAATAAAATTGCCAAAATAAATATTAGCTGTGGCTAACACTGGGTAACATCTTAGGGACAGAGATGAATCTATCCTTACTTCACCTTCCTTAATGTCCAGTTCTTTCATGCTACTTTCCAGGAGATGCAGAACAATAAACCCTTGTTTTGCAATTCAAGAGACCAAAAGAAACTTCTATCCTCATCAGAGGCAAACCCTCTCCCTGGGGAATGAGGTCCCAGCTATCTTTATGGTAGTGGCAGAAACGCCATTTAGAGACACCTGCTAATTAGCCTGCCTGCGGACAGGTGCACAAGCACTATGGCCACGCACAATAAGAGAAGAAGCCTGGCTTCTGCTTCCCCACATCCTCGATACCAGGGACTATGAAGGAAGAAACACAGGCATCCAAAGAATCAACAGATGTGGTCCATCCTCCTCAGGGGGTTAGAATGCAATCGAGAGATGGGACAAATACACACAAAATAATTACAGGATGACCCCAATTTTTTTTTTAATACTTTCTTACTGAATTTTAAAGGGTGGATCCCGATAATAGTTGAGTGCAGGAAATTTCGTATCCTTATAATAATGGCCAAATTTAGCATTAAGCAATAGGTGGGAGCATTCAAAGAATATAGTGTTCTTCATGAGAAGGGGAGACAGGGAAAAATCACGAGGGTAGATGCAGGGGTGGGGGGCCAGAGGCAGCAAAGTTCATGCATCAGAGCACTTCAGGAGAGGCCTCTGGCTGAGGAGAGAGACTGGGAGGGTGGTGTGCAGGGGTTGAAAGGAGATCTCTGTTTCAACGTGTAATGTAAAATCTGCATCCTTCTCTGCTTGGGGCTGGTTAGTATGATCTTTATTTCTCAGATATATTTCTTGAGGAAACAATTGTGTCTGAGTCATCTTTAAAACTTCACATTGCTTACTACAAGGCTTGGATATAAAAATATTTGCTGAAAGAAATAAATTTATGAATGTTGAAATAATATAGTATTTGAAATAACTTTGAGTATAGATGTGAACAGGCTGGAGGAGGATTATTCAAATAAGGCATTCCGGCAGAGGTAATATTTGAGCTGGCTCAAAAATAAAATGGTGGACTTGGATTGACATGAAGCATGGGCAGCTTCCCAAGAGAGAAGAATGGTATCATTAGAGAAAGCATTGCCCATCATGATCCAAGAATGTACCTCTGTGTTTATAACAATCTCCACTCTTTCCCCATGGGCAGAGGTAAAATTGGGCTCTAGCACTTTTGGATTGAAACAGGATATTGTGGGATGTGGATAGGGAATAATAAAAATTACTACTATCCTTTCAAAAGCCCAGCAACCCAGTTCCCACGTTAATTTATCCCGTTAATAGCTAACATAATCCTACAGCATTTACAGCTGCAAAGCCAGAACCTACTCCAGTCTGAACAAACGGGCTGATGGATCATACCAATTAGTTTGAAACCCACTCATTTTTACACTCAACAAATATTCACTGAATGCCAAATGCATATAATGCACTGGGCTAAGCAATTTGGGAAGTGCCTATGAGTTTAAGACAAGGTCCCTGTCCTCACTGAGATTACAGTCTAGTTTGGACGCTCAGGATTATGTGCAGGTAGAAAAATTTAAAGTTTGCCTAGTGTCTGTTACATGTAAGTAAACTCCTCAGAAAGGACTTCAGAGAAGGGACCGATCACCCAGGTGAAGTGAATCATGGAAACGGTGACTCTAGGACTTCAAGGAAGACATGGTGACATGGAGATTTAGACAGGGCACTCCTGGTGGTGGATAGCAAGGCAAGTACACAGTTGTATATAGTTTGTTCTTGGAGTACCACCTATTCCAGATTTCAGTTTCACTGGAATGAAAGGTAAATAGAAAAGAAAAGAAAAAAAAAAAACAGAAGAATAGGTTAGGGACAGATTGTAAAAGGGACTTTTCTGCTTGTCCCAAGGCCTGGTTAATGTGCAACACTTTTCCAACAGCTCTGGCAATCATAGAGATTTTCTCATGACGAGAATGTACCTGCATTATTGAAAACAGCTGCTTGGTTTCTCCTGGGTAATTTTCTTATTTATTACCTTTATTTATTAAGAAGTCCTGATTGTTTTCAATTTTTTAAAAAGGGGGTTCAAAACCACACAAAATCATATATCATAATATATTCCTTGAAGATTTTGCTATCTTTTAGATATTTTAAAGGCAAAGAAATTCCATTTAACCACATCAAGTTGATTTTTTTCTGTAAATAGTTAGCATAATCCTCTAGCACTTATGGCAATAAAACCAGAACCTCTGAAGTTGATAAATGAAGGCTACAGTATCGGGTATAATTTAAATTTCCAGATTCTAGCCATAGTAATGAAGCCCTTTAGGATTATTAAAATATATTTTGTACAGTGTATTCATTACTTGGCATTTCTTATTTATGAGTCATAGAAAGGCAAAGCTAAGTGAAATAAAACACAAACCAAACTTCCACTAGAATAATGAGATCCTATGCACTGCCTTGGCCAAATACACTTTTATTAGGTTTTAAGTGGTTGTGTTGATTTGGTTCTTGGTAGTAATGTTTTTCACTTTTCTGTACCTATCTTGGAGACTTTTCTTATGAAACTAATTTAGCATAAAGAAAACACTGAATGTAGGTCTTGGAGCTAAACTATACTATATCACCCGATGGGTAAAGTTTTATTTGACATGAAATCACAAGGAGCAAACGATTTCAAGATTTCCTGGCAAAATTATTAATGAACACATTAGGGCTAGCAGATTTATTTGTCCAGCCGTATCTTAATAATTAAGACCTCTCCTCACTTGAGTCAGAATGAAGCCCCAGAGAGAATAAGTACAATCCTTTCAGCTACATCACGGAATTTCTACCACTTAACCACTTACGAAGAAAAGCAGAATCTACAACACGATTTCTCTATTCTCAGAAAATTGTTCTCCCTCAAATCGAAAGCTTTACAGCCTCCTTTGAAATGCTATGTTTCATGATGGCAATGGCCTTCTCAAGGAAAACAAAAGTGTAATCCTCCATGCAGAGCCTCGTACAAGTCATTTCTTCTCTAATGTGTGTTTTCCTTGGGCCACACTGTCTTGGGGAAGAGGAGGAACAGCACGATGGCTTTATTCCATTCTCTTTAATTATTTCTTCTACTCATATGACCTCAGAGTGTGCAAAACATCCCCATCCCCACACCAAATCCTGGCTCTTTCAGAAAATTCCCTGAGACTCCTGCTGGGGAAAGCAGTGTCTCCTGAGGCGCGGCAGCCTTGATGCCTCCTGCCAGGTTCTACGAGGCTTCCCCGTGTCAGCCTCTCATCCATGGAAGTGGAGCGAGCCTGGAACCTGGG
>PVKH010004982.1:0-22644 GCA_004027955.1 Chaetophractus vellerosus
ACTTAATAGGTTATCATCATGCTCGCAAACCTGGCTTATCTTCTTTAAATATCTACAGTTTAAATAAAGTATGTTATGAAAATAATTATGATTGTGAAAAAATAGAACATAGTTAAATGAGGGGTTCATCTTGACTTTTAAAATAGGAGGAATATTACACGACACTTCAATTTGCTAGAATCATCACATTTTAAATAATCTTATTCCTAATGGTCATTTACTCTATGCTCAGTATATCTAAGTGCGTGTTTGTCACACTTGCTCATTTATGACAGCTCATTAAATCTCACAATAAGAGTGAGCAAGTATCGATTATTTTTCAGGAGTACAACTCATAAGAGTGAGAGATGAGAGATGAGAACTGTGACAAAGTCACACTTTTTCATACACTTTATCTGCCTTCTAACATCTCTAGAAGTGACAATGAAACTTTATAACTGGTTTCCACATTATATCCCATGGCTGAAAATTTATGGTAGAGGAATAGCAAAAAGTGACATTATCTTGAACTGAAAAGAGAGAATGACTGAAGGTTAGAAGGAAGGAAAAGCTAAAAATGTCTTGCAATAAGTTGGTCTGCCTGCTTTTATGAAACATTCCTGTCCTTCGAGCCTTTGCGAAAGAAGATATTGTCTACTTTGCAGAAAGCACTGAGAAAAAATTGTTGAATATCATTGTTTTTTCCCTATATAATATTTCTTCAGCTCTTCCTGACTCCCCCAAACACTACTGCAGCATTTCTACATGTAAGTACCTTTAATGAATTATAAGACAACTTTGCCTTTATTACTTTTTCATTAAAAATCTAACTGGGGGGGCTGGCTGGATAACCCAGTGGATAGGGCGCCGGCATACCACATGGGAGGCCCCGGGTTCGGTTCCCGGGGACCTCTCCTAGTGGGCAGACCGCCTTGAGAAGGGCAAGCCTCCATGGGCGGGCCAGAGCCGCCGTGGGCGGGCCAGAGCTGCCACGGACAGGGCAAAAGCCGCCACGGGCAGGGCAGGTAGCCCGTGAGTGGAGCGCAGCCAGCCACCCGTGAACTGAAGCAGAGCCGGCCGTGAATGGAAGCAGAAGCCGCCCACAAGCGAGGAAAGCCGCGCCTGCGTGGTGACCAGTCTCAGCGTGTCGCCGCAGCGGGGGGAGGGGAGATATGTAATAAAATAAATACATCTTAAAAAAAAAAAATCTAACTAGGGGATGAAAATATTATCTTCTTCCTGAAATAAATGGCATGCAGATGAGGGCTGGCTGGGACCAGCCATCAAATTCCGACCAAGAAATTAGTGCAGGACACAATGGGTTCACAAAATGTACACTCTCTATTGACTTTCATTAATTCATTCAACCATAATCATTTATTGGATATGTTTTATTAATATGAAGTTATGCCGCAGAAAATGTTGATCCAAAATGCCCACAGTATAGAGGGGGAGCACACAGCCTATTTTTTCTCGAGTTTGAAGGTAGCACCTATCCTTCTACGAATTAATTAAACTTTTACACATTTATCGACCATTCCAAAGTATCCACAGTACCTGGCTAATGCCTAGTATATAGGAGGCATTGAACAAATAAGTATCTGCTCAGTGAATCACAGAAAGGATTCCAGTCAGCACAATAGGGAAAAACAACCAGTTTAATAGAGAAGGTATCTCCAACATTACAAATTCCTTACGGTACTAGACAAAATAAAAGCACCTCAGAATGCTGCAAAAATGTTCCAAATCTGAGGGATTGGAAAGAACCGGAGCTGTTCTTGTTCTCTAATACTTGATCCATCAGCTTATGGGGAAAACAATCAGTTTGAAAAATAAGAAGATGCAGTTTCATGTTATTTCTTTCAGAAAATGTGACTGCCAGCTCTACTGTTCATTTTCAAGCAACTGATGCTCTTTCATTTTTACACCAAAGAAATGGTACTGAATTTACTTTGCTTCTTTTCCCTTTGTTTTCATTTTGTGTTCCATCCTACTTCAACTGTAGTGCTCCACTTCCCAGTGGAGCCACCTTAGGAGAAAAGAAAATCTCATGGCAAGAGGAAGTACATGTGCTGTTTGATACTAGCCAACACTGCTTAGGACCTTGGTCAAGTTTCCCCAGTCTGTAAAATTAGGGAGCAGAATTAGATGCCCTCTTTCAGTTATTACTGTAATATATGATTCCATAAATCAAAGAAATCTTAAAAATTTTTCCATGAGCAGGAATTTGTGATATAATAGGTGATCTGTCTTGCTCTGCTAAAATACTGCAGAAAAAAGGCATGCATGTGTTGATTCGATTTGAACAGTCTAGAGCCCTGCCACCTGACTTCTAGTTCTCTGGTTTAAATGACTAGGCATCCACACCCTATCAGAACAATTTGGTATATATTTGTGGGTCAGAGAAAATTGACAGCCTTTAATAGTTCTCAAAGATGATTCTTAAGAGGGGTGGATTGGGACTGGCAAAACTGATATAAATGCTAAGTAGCCAGATTCCTGTGCTTTCAATCGCAAAGAGGTGTGTGACACATGGAGCCTTCAATGAGCAGAAAGTAGCTCTGTCCACCATCCATCATGGAAGGAGCGCGGGGTTTGGAGCCAGACAAACCTAGACTTAAATCTGAGCGTTGTCACTAGTTGAGTGATGTTGGGCAAGTTTTTTAACTTTTCTGGATTTCTTCCTCTGTAAAATAAAGCTATCTACAATATTTGGCAAGATTATTATGAGTATTAAATTGTCTAGAACTCGATAGACACATTGCCGAACATAGTGGCTGGCACATGGAAGACGTTATTGTTAGTGTCTATTACATACACAGAGCTGGTTCTCTGTACACATTCTGCCTTTGCTCTCACTAAGACATGCAATGAAAGGTTTATTCCTAGCATCAGGCCCCCAGATCTTTAGATACAGACATTCCCTCCACAAAGTAAGTGTAATTTTTAAACTTAAATTCACACTTCCCTGTTTCAACATTCTATAAGCATAGCACATTACATATTTGATATGAAAGCATTTTAAAAAACATTTCAAAAGCAATCACAACATTATCAATGTATTCAGAAGCCAAGGAGCTTCTCTTCGTTTCTCTTTAACTGCATGATATAACCAAGGACTCAGTAAATCTATTCGTTTCAGCGGTGGCTGGGCTCTCTGAGTCGCCTGCTCCAGTTCCCGTAGAGCACAGAGAGGGAAGCCCTAGGTTGGCATGATCAAGGGCCCAGCATCAAGTCACCGTACTGCTCAGTGTCAGACTCAGGGGCAGATTCTGGCCTCCTGACTCTCCATGTGCTTGGTGTCCTTTTCCTTCTATTGGTCTCAGTTTTATGTTTGGGGATGGGGAAGATGAAAACGACAGGAGGAACAATTTGCTTCTTTTCCCAAATTTCTGTTACATGATTTTCCTTCTTCAATTCTGCCCTATACTTTATCGATACTTTAAGCAAGGCCTTTGAGGCCTTTGAGAAGTACTGGGGAATGGCTCCTGCCAACATCACCCAGAGCAGACAGTCTAGAGAGCCCTCAGGGCCTGTGCAAAGCCCATTTAGGACCAGGTGAAGACCACACATACAAACCCTGGGCAGGACTTTGCTAACTGTCTTCTACTGAAGAAAGCTTCATTAGAGAGACCGCCTTTGTGCACATTTTTCATTAGACAGTATCTGTTGCCGAATTCTCTTCACACAAATACTTGAGTGTTCCATTTCATTATGCCATTCCCTAATGACAATTCATGCATTTTATGTCATTTTAAAAAAAGCGTGATAAGTAAAGATCACATGTAAAATACTTAGACCTACATGTGATGAACTATATCCTCTCTTGGACTGCTTTGTCCCCTCCAATTCTGGCATGTTTCCCCACAATTGTATGCCTCACCCATGTGTCTGGATGTGCCCTTTTCCTTCTCTGCACACCTCTGCAATCCCTACCCGCAGTCTTTCATTCTCAATACTGGGATGCCCGCAGATTAAGGACAAGAAACAAGCCTTCTCTTCTCAAATGTATGTCATTTAGCACCATGAAAACGTTTGGAATCACACTTCAGTGTACAGCCTTTTAACAGAAGGTACAGACCACAGGCTTCCCTTGATGATTTGGTGTCATCAGCACCTGCAACACAGTAGTACGCTCAGACTCCAAAGAGCAGTGTCACCATCCCTGCTGCATAGGTCCCCAAACTTACCTTTTATTTTTTGGTCTATGCATGCTCTTACTAGTTTTTCTCTCTTGTCTATCACTTCAGTTTTATAGACCATCTCTTCCCTTCTGATATGCTGCTTCAGATCTGCTTTGAGCTGGAAGTCCAGATAATCAATGTTTTCTAACTATGTTGAGAAAGGATAAATTGGCTTTAAGGGAAAGAGCGTCAGAGAGTCTCTCAAATAAGGAAACCCCGGTGCTTTAGAGCACTGAGTTAAGGCTCATGGTTTGAAATACATAAGACCTATTAGTTTCCTCAAAATGCAAAGTTCATCATGAGGGTAGTGCATTTATTTTTAAGTGCTCCACTCCTAGTAAGATTTGTACTAGGATAATTCTCAAATAATCTATTCTTTTGACATTGGGTCCAAGAGATCTTATTGGAACTAGATTCTAAATACCTCAAGTTCTACTTTCCAAGACTTAAATAGAAGCCAAGTCTCCCCTGGGGTTCCACTGAGAGCGGGGAAGAAGATGGAGATGAAGCGATGAATTAAGGAAGGAGGATAGCTCCCTATCCTTGACAACCTGGCTACCCGAAAGACTGGGAGCTACCTTGGTGTATGCATAGAACCCAAAGCTGCCGTACAGGGTTCCAGCCGTATCTATCCAGGGTGGGTGATTCACCCTGTGTATCCTGAGCAGAGTGCAAGAGCTGTCCGTGGTAGCCTCCTTTCTGGTTTCCCAGGACCACCTGCTGCTTGATAAATTGAGGAGAGGAGTGGTACTGGTTATGGGATTTTGTAATGCTGCTCCCCAGTGATTCAGTCTAGGAGCATGGGAGTCAGACTGACCCCGGTTTAAATCTGGGCTCTGCCACTTGAAGCTGTTAGAACTTGGGTGATTTATTTAAGTTCTCACTTGTATAATGGGAAAGATACAGTACCAATCTGTGCAGGGTACTTGTAAGAATTAAGCAAATCATGATAGATGAAGCGCTCAACACAGTCCCTGGTATATAATAAACACTAAATGAATCTTAGCTATTATCATCTTTTTTATTATTATACAAGACATGCATAATTGTTACCTCTATAATGCCAGGAGGAGCATGTTTCTCATTAAAGTGGGCAAAACCCCAGTATCCCAATAATCACACATAGACTATCTGCATTTGCCCTTTCCTGCAAGCAGGAGGGGGGAAAAACAAGGCTGACATTGCATGAAAAATGTACATGTACTTTTTTCCCGAATGTTCTATTTTGTTTTTCAACTTTTAAATAAACTCCACTTTATTTCAAAACATATTCCCAATCATTCCAAAGATTTTCAAGCTAGAAAGTTTTCTTTGTTGTTGTACAATAAGCTAACTGCAGGTGCAAACTCAAGGGAGACAGACCTTGGAAATTTTAAGTATGTTGCCATGGCAATGGTTTGCAAGAATGTGTATGAGTTCCATCTTAGCTCTCAAGCATTCAACCAAGTTCGTATGTGTAGGTTCAAATAACTAGGCATACAATGTTTGCCATTCATTGTGCCTTCAAAGGTTTGGAAATAACTGCCTCTATCTTTTATAACAACCAGAAACTATGAAATACCATTTATTTATTTATGAATTTATGCAAATGTGGAGTTCTAGTCATTCATTATCTGTTCTTTGCTAGCCAAACTCTCCAGTTTGGCTGCTTTTGGAGAGGCTTTATACATAAATCCAACTCTAAGCATTTTCACCATTGTTGAAAACACAGAATTGCACTCTCAATATGAAATAGCTGTAAAAATTTTCTACCAGATTTCACATTAATTTCCTCATTCAAAGAAGACATATCCTTTGAGAAGCCTGATAATTACTTAGGGATGCTCAAGCATTCCAGTCTAATGGATCTCTTTAAAAGCATCCCCTCCTGCAGTGGGAAAGAAAATGAAACTGTGTAACTCTAGTCATTAAATCACCCCCCCCCCCAAAAAAAAACCACTACCATCACTTGTAACAAAAACACACACCCAAAACCATCATTTTATCTCTTTTGAACCATCACTTCCCTCATGTTTATTAAATGGCTCGGTTATGCTTCTAAATTCCAAAACCTGCACAATGGACTCATGTTTCATTAGCAATAAAGGCAATGATTCTTCACAAAAGGGTTCTTTTGTCCCATAAATGGATTCCACAGAACACTAAAATCGGGCAGTTTTAAAGCTATTCGGTACAGCAATAGTTAAATTCTCTTCAAATTATAAAGCTTTTTCCATCTATAATTAATACTATACAAATCAAATATATATATATTTAATTCAGTCACTAGCAAGAGCTGGATTTCTGAGAGTGTAAATTTTTCAGTTTTCCTAGCAAAAAGCTTGTGCTGCAAATGATCCATCATGATACAAAGTGCCCTACATAAAATGAGACCACGGGGGACCCAGCCATATCCTGCATTAGGTTACAGACAAAACCTCTCACGAAAGCATTATTAGCTACCAAACCTAGCAGTCATTTAAATTCACTTTGCTGTTGTAACTTTTACTGGGCTTCCAAAACACACAGGGACACACACATAATCCTTCTCTCACTACCCCGCCCTCCCCCAACTCTGCTTTAACAGCTTGTTGATGTGCTTTAAATCTGCAGCAGCACTCCACCCACCCCAACCCCCATCCTAAAGAGCCTACAGCAATGCTGGAATTAAACAAATGGGAACACAATAATTAGCTATGCAAACTGTCAAGTGGATCTAAAAAGAAAAACAACCCGGAAAGCACAACAATCAGCAGTTTCAAGCTCTAACAAGAATCTGCTTTGAGTTCCCATTTATTTTAAACAAAAATAGATTAGGCCTTTTGAAAAATGTTCACTGCAATTCCTATGGAAATAGGGCAAATGAGCTACTGGGTCTTTTTCATCTCTAATTTTTATGATGCTGATAAAGTAGGAAACTCTTTTGTCCTACAATTTCCAAATAATTTCTCTTCTATTCTTTTATAACCAGATTCATTCCCAAAGATGAGCAGCACCAAATATGTTTCCAAAGTGGATATCATATAGGTGAGTGGGTCAAATCATAAGTCTAACTTCCCAACCCCTTTCCCCAAAACCTCACCCAATTGTTTAGATGATAATTTAGTGGTAACTAAATTAAAGTAAGCACTAAGGACAGACTTGAAAAAGAAAAGAACTCAACATATGTGATCTATCGGGTGGGCGTGTCTCTAGGTGAATGGGAGGAAGCAGGCATTCAATTCTTTCTGGAGAGAGGTGAGTGCTGATTATATAAATTGTAGCTAAATTTCTGGTCTTTTTAATAGACAGAAACCACTGTCTCCTCCCGCATGGCAATCATGCTGAGTCACTATGAAGCAACATAGATTACCTCTATCATATATCTACTTTGTTTGAAATACTAATGTAATGCTTCCATTGACTGTTAAAATTCCCTTGACCCATTATGCACCCAGGAACAGAATATCAGACTTTTTAAAAAATCCAGAATTACAATGAAATAGGTCAACTTGATTATTGCACACCTTTAGTTTGCTCCAATTCTCCCATTTTTAAATTGGCTGAATAACTATTGCATATTTTATAAATTAGGAATATAAGGTGGGATGCCTGAAACAAGTTTAGGATAGGACATAGCAACCTGGAATTCAACCTGGATCTCTATTGTTTTCTTACTCATTGTCCTGAAGTAAAGCACCCCAATATAGGTAGGTTAGATGACCACTCAGGTGCTTCAATCAATAACTAGGGGTAGCCAAGACAGTCTTGTGGTAATGGTACAGTTAAGTATAATTGTAGTAGGGGTTACCTGAAGGTATACACGTGATAAAATGGCACAGAAACACACACACACAAGCACACATTAATGAGTGCATGTGTAACTGGTGAAATCTGAATAAACACTCTGGTTTATACCACCTTTAATATTCTGCTTTTGATACTGAACTATGTCTTATGCAAGATATGTTAACACAGAAGGAGGCTAGGTGAAGGAAGGATGAAGGGACTCTCCCTGAACATTTCTTTCCACCTTTCTGTGAATTTATAACTATTTCAAAATGAAAAGTTTTAAAAATATATAAATATATAATATATAGATACATCCCCAAATCCAATAATCTTTGATTTCATGATCTGGCTTGATAATTGCCAGAGATGAAACACCAATATGCAGGGTCTATTGAAATTTATTGGCTCCAAAACACTCACTTTTCAGCTAAACGTGATAGATGCCACTGACACTAGTGGTTTTAAGTAGTTACAATATAGACTATTTGTCCTAGTTTGAGTCTTTTGTGGACCCCAGAAAAGTATATTTTAAGGGAACCCATTCCTGCGCATTTAAATCTATTGTATGTAGGGCCTTTTGGTTAGATTCAGCCAAGGGATCTTTTGATTAGGCCTCTTCAGTTAAGGACCTTTTATTAGATTGCAGACCCCAGGGTGGGTCCTAATCCTTTTTAGTGGAGTCTTATTTAAACAGAACAAGAGAGAAAGAGAGCTGCCATTTTACCCTGCCATGCAAGAGAAGACTCCAGGATGGCCCACAGCTGCAGAAAGACTGAGAAACCCCGAGAGGCTAAGAGAGCAGCTGGAGGCTGGAATTAGTGGAGAAGCTGAAGCAATGAGAAGTCCAAAAGTCTAGGCCCACGCAGCAGCTCAAAGCTGAAAGAGAAAGTGAGCCTGGAGGAGAAAGTAGAGAAAGACACTGGCAGACTCTCCATTTTGTCTTGCCATGTGGTGCCCTCAGCTGCCGTTTGATGAGACGACATCTCTGATGATGCCTTGATTTGGACACTTTCACAGCCTCGGAACTGTAAGATTTTCCCCTAATAAATCCCTATTGTAATAGCCAGCCCATGTCTAGTATTTTGTTCCCAGCAGCTTTAGCAAACTAAAACACTATTTCACTGTGATTTCTAAGAATTAAGACATTAAATAATTAAAAACTTCACCAAAAACAACAGAAATTATGTCCTTAATTTAAAAGAGAAAACTAAAACAGAATACAAATAAAACAAACAAATTGAAAAAAATATAAAGGAAGATTAGGGATTTACTGAAAATTAAATTTCCGGTATTTATATCCTGAGGACTCAGTAGTTTCTGCTGAACTCTCTGCCCTATGTATAATCTTACTCTCTGATCCTAAAATCCTACAAAATCCTTACTTATCTAAGAATTTAATTGTGCTCAATAAAATTTCCTTTCATTTCACAGAATTCAGCGAGTTCTCCAACCACCCTGAGGTCTAAACATAATGGCTAGTGATTTAGCAATCTTAGAGCCAGGGGTTGGTTTCAAACTTTAATTGATTGAGTGACAGGAATGGGGCTAAAGAAAGCCTCTGGCAGGCTGCTTATAGAGCCAAATTAGAAGAGAGAAAGCAAACAGGAAATTGTAAAGAGAGAATGAGCAGAAGGAAGGAGAAGGGGAAAGAAAAGGTTTCCTCCAGCCCTGTTTAGACAGTGGCAGGGTGTCTTCCTTCACCTTACAAGTGAAACTCATGATAGAGGTACTTCAGACCTAGCAAAGGAGGGTAATCTTTCACCTAGTGAGCTGTGAAATAGATCCTTATTTCAAAATTCTGGAAAGGGCCTTTAAAGAAAGGAAGCATTATAAAATGTACAAAAAAGACAATCCTTCAAAAGAGATCTGCTTAGGGACTAGCCACCTGAAAAGTCCTTCATATTTAGCTCTGTTGTGATAGCAAAGACCCCACTCCTCCTAAACTCCAAACCTTAATTGCTCCACTCAGTTTCTTAAGGACAAAGAACAGAAAAATACCCACTAGAGGATTTCCCTTCCTTGAACATATTTCCCTAAACAAAACAGGGTGAAATAGAGGCAGTTGCTTAGTCAATTCAATCAGTTAAAATGGACAAAGAATGGTGAGTTATCTGATAAAGCCCTTTTAGAACCCATGCCAGAGTCAATTCCACTGGTTGGAGGAAATTGGAAATTTAGTCCCAATAAAAGAATAAAATATGTAATGGGTGATCAGACAAGAAAGACCCTAAGGGTGATGAATGGATCATTTGTTACTGAGCCGCTGCAACAGATACAGGCCCATACTTCATGTGGCCATAATGAAAGCAGCTGGCTGAAGTATGTGTTCACCATACCTCAAAACACCTTTCCCTTCTTCTCTCCTCCAAGAGCCACAGTGTCTCTGAAGCTTAGAAGATGAGGTGTTTCAAGCCAACTGAAATCAATCTGCCATTATATGATTACACTAGAAGTTAAATGTTGGGAAGCAGACGTAGCTCAGTGGTTGAGCACCTGCTTCTTGTGAACAAGGTCCTGGGTTCAATCCCTGGTACATCCTTAAAAAAAAAAAGTTAAACCTCAATTGTATATGTCAATTTGTACTTCAAAATGTTGGTTTCCAAGAGCATCCACTGAATCCTGGTGGGGAGTAAACATGATATGGTTAGGTACAGATAGAAAATAGAAAAAAATTAAAATGCAGTCATTATACCTTCTATATGTTAAAAAGTCTTGAAATTATAAACATCAAAGTCCTAATTTCATTTCCTTGTGTCTAGGAAGAATATTTTCTTGCTAAAGGTTTCCAGTTACTGTAGATGCTTGCAAAACATAGATTTTATACACAAATTATAATCACCCATAAAAATAATTTGTCCTATATACCTTTTGTTCTCAGTATCAACCCACTTTCTTTTTCATATTTATAGAAAAATGATTATAAACTCTTGTTCCCTGAGGATCTCATTTGGCATTTTGTTATGTTTTTTTTCCATAAATCTTTATCAGTAATGAAACCTTTTCTCAGACTATGTTGCTGATTGCTTATGTCACTACTTCCGTTCCCACTTCCATTAGAAGCTACAGTGTACCTTATTTCAGAGAAGAATCTGAAACTGATTTGGGGTTGAAGGACTTTTAGTCCAGAGTATGCAGAATTTTATAAAATATTTATTGATATAAAGGCTAAAAATACACACGGTAGGTACAGCCTTCACGTGGGTGATTATTTAGTAGACTCAGCCCTTAATTTTACACCACAGGATTCTTATTAGAAATAGTAGAGAGGGAATAAGAGTTTCCTGACACATAGTAATAAATGTTTTCACTTACAATGAATAATTTAGCCCCTTTGGCATCCATTGTATGAAAAATAGATTTGAAATAACTGCAAGGTCTCTTAGCAAAGAGGGAGGGTTTTGGAACACAAAGAGAAGACCAGGCAACATGGGGTCCCATTTCTTTGTTTCCACAAAATTTTATTTGTTTTTGTGATATACACACTGCCAACTTTTTCCTCATTTGTCAAGATGATATTGAGATGAAAACATGCTCTTTCTTCTGTACATTTCCTATTGTGAGTTTCTAGGATTCCAAGCTCCAATCCTCTGAAATCTACCAGGCTTGCCTATAGAATGCTGAACTTTTCTATCCTTCATTATGGAAATGGAAAATGGGCTTTTGCTATAATTAATGCTAGCTATAACTTATTTATTCTCATGCTGACTTGAAATGGAAAATTCCATGAGAAAATCCTAGATGCAAATTCATCTCAAAATTCTGGTGAGATGACTCAAGAAACGAAACACAGTCGTGTTTCTAAGACCACACTCTTTTTAAAACTTTTCTTCAAAAGAAAATTCACATTTACTCACTCTAAAATCATGATGTATTAGAGCTGTGACCCCTACACTTACAAATGGTAAAATCAAGAACCAGAAAATTAAGTTGTCTTCAGCACACCAATAGCTGTAGAATGTTCTCTAATACAATGTCTTCATATAAATCAATTAAAAGAAATTTTCAAACTAGATATGCTCCTAAAAATAACCTGTTTACATTGGGAGATGTTGAATTTGAGGTAAATTGGGAAGAGCTGTGAAGGTGGGTCTGAAGTTTAGGAGAGAGTTCTGGGCAGTGGATTGTACACATCTCCCAATGAAACATAAAGCGAAAAAGAGAGGCTGAGACCAAATCCAGAATACTGACAAGATTTAAAGGGATGGGGAGAAAAACAGGAACAAATAAAAAAGGACTGTTTTTCTGTTCATTGTTTTTTCTCCTAAAATATTCCATTGAATGTGAGTGGAAACACTGAAGAACCCAAATGAAGGGGATTCTCTCATAATTGGTGAGAATCAAACCAAGTGATATTTAAATTTCCCAAAAGCAGTCTAATGACACTCAGGTGTATCTCTGACATAAGAGTTCTAGAATGCATACTGAATTTGAACTTCTTAGTATTGACAGATGCATAATGGCTAGGTAAGTTGCTAACATCAGAGGAAGCTGGACAAAGGGTAAACTCTCCCTCCATTGTATGTTTGCAGCTTTTCTGTAAATCTGAAATTATTCCAAATTAAAATGCTTCTATAAAATTTTTTTTTAAAAGGCATACAGATCTGATCAAATCTTACATGTTACATACAAGTTGTCAAAACTGGTACATATAAAAAATTCTCTTAAAAAAAAGACACAGAGGAAACAGATGTGGCTCGACCAGTTGGGCGCCTGCCTACCACATGGGAGGTCCCAGGTGTGGGTCCCAGTGCCTCCTAAAGAAGAAGAGCAGATGCTGTACCCACCGCAATGAGCTAGACACTGCACTTGCCGTAACAAGCTAGAAGCTGCATTCGCCACAATGAGCTAGATTGCCTAAACGAGCAGATGCCACAAACCAGCAGATGCCACAGCTCATGAGGAACAGATGTGGCTCAGGCTGTTGGGCACTTGCTTCTCATGTGGGAGGTTCTGGGTTTGGTTCCCGGTGCCTCCTAGAGAAGGCAAGCAAACAACAAGCAGACAGATGGGAGAACCATCTGGGGGAGGGGATAAATGAAGAAAAAAATCTAAAAAGCAAAGAAATAAATCTTTAAAAAAAGAGATTATATATACATTTATAAAGGAAAATAAATACAGCCACCACAAGCATCAAAGGAACCCATACATTTCTGTCCCCTTCTTGTAATATTTAAAGATATAAAGCCTATTATTAACTTCATTTGAATGGCATGTCTTTGGCAATGCCCTTAAATTACAGACTTTCAAATATGCCCAGCACTCCTTTCTAGTTCATTCTATCACTTTCAACCTTCATCTCTTTAAAGTACTACAGAGATGATGTATCATTTAGGGAATTTCTAAGTAAAGAGAGTCAGTATTTATTTTGTTATCGTATTGGTAGCTTTTTTGTTTAAAATGCCACCATCTATGGTAACTGAAATCTTACTGGCTATGTGGAAAACCAGAAAGTCATGAATCTAGGAAACTCTTGTGTGGATGTTTTTAAATAGTGACCTAAGCTTACTTATCCCTAGCTTGTAATTTGTACAGCAATCAGGAACTATTCAGTTTTCTGTTTCATACCAAGGTATCATTTCAGTCACTTCTAATGAATGGTTCATAAAGTTTTCCATAATTATTCATTGTATTTAAAACTACATACTTTGGAAATAATAATATTGATAACCATTTTAACAATATGAGTAGACTGTTTACATAATTATTATCGTTTACTCAGAAATTGTTTCATCTAAAGCCAGACCCTTGCTTCTTACCACACTCACCTACACTCACTCACCCCACAAAAAAGAAAATAAAATCAAGAGAGAATGAAACAGAATCAGGCATACCGGAAGTTAATGCTAGGGTAACTAACTGAACTCACTAAATTATACACTAGTGATTTGAGAGTTAAGCTTACCCCAAAGAGTCTATTTACTACTAGAAAGACAGCTCAATATTTCAAATATCCCAATCTTTGTAAAAAGAAGCCAATTTCTTGAGTTTTAAAGGAAAACAGTTAGTGACAATGGCTAATTTTAATGATATCAGAGTGAACACAAACTAAACATGCAGTTGATTTTAAATAAAAAGTTGCACACTTTTTGCTTTAGCTTTATTATTCATTTGGCATGCAAACTTGCTTTTAAGAAATTACTATGTAGAACAGGAAACAATCACCCTGACTGATTTTGAGACAAGCTACTTGAGAGCTTGCCTCATATTCAACTACCCTCAGTTCCCTTAATCCACTGCAGAGGCTGGCGCTGACAATATAGGATGCATAGCTCACCTGAGTGGAACTGGTCTGATTTTGTGCTACCATTTATTTTGTGACTGGATTACTAGGGGTGTTCAAAAAACACGGGACAGAAACCAAATAAGCATTAGTGGGTGCTTATTATTTGCTTATACATTATAATTGTCAACATTTTGGGAAAAGTTGGTACACTTCTTGAAAGCTAAAGAAACTCTTGGCAAACTCAAGAGTGGCTATTCATCCCCAAATTTGTGCTTTGTTCAATGTTGTCTTTAAGCCTATCATTTAGTAGCTATATACTTAGCAGAGTTCTATATAGACACACATCCAAACACACACTACGTTCTTCTCTGAAAATATAATGGCCCTACTACAAACCTAATGGATAGGTGATCCACACTCAGATTTATGTGGGCTAATTGAGGAAAGTCAGAGTTTATTATTGAAAACAATGTTTTGAAGCCAATAAGAAAGTAAGCAGTCCAGAAAACACATCTAGTCATGGAAAGTAATCTATTATGCAGAGAATTCACATGTGGATAACTGAGGATTGACTTCATGAGGCTATACCTGTGCAACGCCAAAATAAGGAGCTTAAAACAGTAAATCAAAATTCTATGAAATATTTTTGATCTGACACTAAAATAGTATTGCTCTAAAGTCATAAAGACAGCCTTTGTTTTGTATATAAAATACATATTATATATAGTGTTTTAAATATGGAATCTATACTTTTATATATATATAATAAATAATTTTTCAATATAAGCAAACTCCTTCACTGGATGGTTGGGAAGGCATTTGGTCTTTGATTATGCTCTAGTAGAGTGAATTTTGGAAAATTCAAAAGTCAGCCAGGGGTAGGCATTTCCCCATATCATGAAACCTCTATTTCCCCATGAATTTATTAGTAAATCTAGGCTGTGAATTTATACAAGAATATTTTTGGGCAAAAAGCTGTAACAGTCTTAGAACCAAGACTGTAGTATCCTACAATACCCATCATGTTTGCATGAAAAAGCAGTGGAAACCAAGGTAAGAGCCTGTAGATTCCAGAAGTGATTTCTTTTGGGGACTAATTTCTTTTGGTGCCCTAAAATAACATCCAAGCCATTTTCACCATTACATATAGTTTTCATTTTGTGAATGAAGCAGTACTTAAAATAATGGGTCCTTTATTAAAAATGACCTTACATTATAGTTGTGGGGAAATAGTAAGAAACATGGGTCAGCTTTTTTTACTTTCAACAAAATAACCAAGTTGTGGCTTAGTCTGTAGTATCAGAAATATACGGTGCAATATTGGAAACAGAAATACATGACTCATTTTTGGAAAATAGTTCTGACATAGTTTCTAATATTCAATCAAGTGAATTCAAGTGAAGGTGAAAGTTTGAGCAGCAGATGGAAATGTGTAGTGCTAATCAGACAACTATGGCCAAAAATACAGAAAGTCTTATATGCTATAAATATTTTTGCTTTTTTGTGGCTGCTATTCAGTTTGGACTCAGTCTCTCTTGAATGTGCTAAGAGACTGTAGACACAGTCATGGATTTATAACTGGTTGTGAGTCCATTTATTCTGATTCCAGAGTTGCCTACCTACTCCATTCTGTATGCCACAATGTAGAGGGAAAGAAACCTCAGGAGATTCACATATCAGCTGTCAAACAAATGTAAATACGATAGCAGAAAGTAAAATCAATGTTCCTGGGTCAATACTGGTAACCTTAGTAGAAATCAAAGAAATTCAAAGGCTAAATATACGCAAAATGTATAAAGCCAAACTTGGCATCACTATACCCTGCTGAATTGATACATAGCTTATTGTTTATGTTTCAAAATCTTGAGCTCTGAAGCTAAGGACGACTTATCTTCTACAGGTATTTGAGGCCATAACAATAGGTAATGCAGCAGAAGAATAATAATAAGGCTGGGAGTAGGGAGAATGGGAAGTGAAAGAGAGAAGACCGAGAAATAAAATGTCTCACTTGGTCTAAGTATAACTATTTAATATCCCCAAACACTGTGTGCACCTATGGATTTTGCTAGTGCTCCTAATGCTGGAATTAAGAGCACTAATTTTGACAGGGTGAAATCTTGTTTCAAATGAGTCCTTTTCCAAATGGGCAGAGTGAAAGCTTAGTTCTTAGAACATTTAATCTCAACATAGACAAAAGCTGAAAGTTCTTTTGCTGTAGATGCATTGGCTACCTGCTTTTTTATTTCCTGTTTGAAAACTAAAGAGTGTAAGCTAAGAGGGCTTTTCCCATCATTAGCATGCTGCCGACTGCATCATCATATAGTTAATTGATTGCACTTGTAGTTTATAAATGCACACAGATGCTATAGGATGGGCACATTTCATAAATTAAAGGAGCATATGGAAGAAACACAGACAGTAACATTTCATCATAACTACCCAAAACATCCTTAATATGCAATACTACAGGACTAATTATTTTGAAAATATGTAAGCATTTCCCTGGTTAATGTCTTGTTAAGTAATTTGTTTGGCCACTGAGCCTGAAGGCTATTGCGACCAGACTTTTAGTACCACTTTCAAGGCCCTTCTAGTTTCCTGCACCTTGCCCATAAGGAGAATGTGGCTCTTGATTGTGGAAACTCAGTGAATTGTTTATTCTTCATCACTGAGTCATCTTGCTTAAAGAATACCAATAAACTCTCCAAAGTAAATATCTTTCCAAAGTTGTGTCTCAAGATTCTATTTCTTACCAAAAATATTAGAGGGAATTTTCTGAGAAAAGAGCATTTTGCTGTTTAGTGGACTCTTCCCATTACTTTCTAAGGACAGAGCATGATGTAAAAGGACTGCAGAAATAATAAGAAATTATCTTAATTCTTTGACTGTGGAAAAATCAGTATACATGATATGAGTAAATTATCTTGAATTTACTTACTTCAAGGTACGAAAGGTAAATAAAAGTTTTCACCCTTTTATCCATTTCTATTCCCTGCCAAGCTAAGGTCAAAAAGATGAGTCAAAATAATAGATACTCTGTATTTTATGCATGATGTTTCTGTAAATCTACAACTTCTCTAATAAAAAAAAATGAAAGAAAGAATAATAGAGACATGCAACATGGCAAAAATTCCTCTGGAGAATTAGAATTCTCTACATACATAAAGGCCACCAATCAAATGATTTACAAGTGAGCTTTGTGCAACTCATGGACCAAAAGATGCACATTTAAATGCTTTTCATTTGTGTTTTATTGGTATACTTTGGCAACATGATTTCAGTCAAATTAAGTTGGGCTTAGGACTGCAAATTTTGCCTGAGTTGATCTGAAATTTTGAAAGAATCATTAAAATCAGAGAATTCAGAATTAAATTGATTTTCATGTTCTCCCAGTCCTGTAACCTTTGCGGGCAAAGGCTATGTCCAGTTCTCTGGGTGCTTGGGTAACAGAAGACTTGACAAAGGATGCTGAGAGATTAATTTCATTTCAGAATTTGAACTGGACATTGGTCAAGCTCCCAGGCAGCAATATAAAATTGACAAACACTTAAATAAAACATTCAAAAACCTTCTAGAAACTATTTAAAAGCCAGAAGTTAAATAACAGTAGATTAATCAGCATGGACTCTTAATATTTTCAGAATTGAAAGCTAGCTTCATTAGGGATGCTTGACTCATATAAAGTCTGGTAAACTATAAGTTTAGTAGTTCTTGCTATATTTATATTTAGATACCACTAACTCAAATATTATAATAGGTTAATATTAATTTAGATGATACCTTTTCCTGAACATGACAAAGAGAACAAGGTTACAATTTAAATTAGGCAGCACATAATTTATTATCCAGAAAAGCAACTTCTGTTCATGGGATTTCTTCCCAATCTATAAGGCAGGAACTACTAACTTAATAAAAATAGCTGTCACAAGAGCCACGACATGCTGTCTCATAAGTTAAGGAAGATGCAATCAGAAGTTCCCAAGAGAAGAGAGGTCAGGCTTCCTTCACTATTAAGCACACTCCTCTCCCCAACCCCCCACACCTTTTCTGATATGCTTTCCCCTCAGTCCTCCATCTGCTCCGCCTCCACCTATTGTGTCCACTCACTGCCAAGCATGCCAATTCCATCTGGCCAAACTCTTGCTTCTGCTATCTCTAATTCCCATGGGCCCTGGGAAATGTTAGAATGCCAAGATATTTTGCTCTTCACTAGAATACTGACTAGCCAGGAGGGTATCAACGATTCCCCCCAAAAAATTCACACACACATGAACATGTACAGGATCTCTCTAAAACACAAACAGCAGTTTAGAATCTTCTCCTAGGTGAAAATCAAAAGACATTTTTAATGCATTTTAAAAAATTGGAATCTTCTTTCAAATAAGCAAGTCAAAACCAGTTTAAACAATATAAACACCGTCATTATCCCAAACATGCAATTTTTTTCAGTAAGCAGAATTAATTAAATAAATTTTACCCAAATCTTATCATCATGAAATCTTACCATTAGTTAATCAGGTTTAATCAATGACCACTAATACATTTTCTGTTGTACTTAACATGCATTCAATTTAGACATTCCACCTTTACAAATTCTCAACGAATATCCCACTCTGCCGCAAAAGCATGCATGGTCAGAATCTAAGCATATTTAGGCAAAATTATCACCAAGTCATTAACAACAATAAAGCAGTCTGGCAAGTATTGAAAGCAGATTTTATTCATGCTTTTACTTGAACCAATTTAATACATATATACATATATAAATACACACACACAATTTTTCGTTGTCTTTGTCACAAGCATGCTGAAAACCTCTGAAGCTCACAAAAGCAGCAAACAAAACTAGAAGCAATCATGCTCAGGGTTTAAGGACATTTTAAATAAAAAAAAAAAAGCCTTTCTACATTTCATACAGAACGTGCATAAATTTGACATGCAATCTCCAAGAAGAAATATTTTAATAAATATCTTAAAATTATTGATCCAAATGAGTTTATTCTAATTTTCATTATTATCATTCTTAGGCTTCTGGTATCTTAAACCCTGCATGCTGCAGACCTAAGCTGTGCTCAGCACCGGCTGTGATAGAAGAAGCTACCTGCGAGTTTTCACAGTGCCATCTCATATCCATGTCTGTCTGGCTACCCTGCGTGCTTAGAGCTTTTTTCTTAATTCTTAATGGAAATCCTAGGAAATTTAGTCCATCCTCTGAAATCAATACTGGTGACAGGAGAGCTCCCTGACTCAGTGGGAGATCAAGATGATAAATTGCCTGCGCATCAGCCTGGCCTATCAGTGCCCTGCACACAGATGGGCGAGAAAGACACAGAAAAGCCTCGATCAGCCACGTGTCAGCGAGCAGCCAATGGCTGACGCGCTCCTGCAGGAAGAGCTGCTGCAGTTCCGCCTGCAGTTGACAAGGCTGTTGGTACACAGCCCGGCCCGCGCCCGGCTCAAAAAGTCTAGGCTGTCGCAGCCGTTGAATCCGCTCCCCAGTGGGGTCTGCACGGGAGAACTGACTGCCCTCTCTACTCCCAAGCCAAATAAATACACATTCTCATTCACTGGGAATTTTCTGTGTGTGCTTTCTAATCCAATATGATTAGCAAGCAGAAGGGAAACTGTTTTTTTTTTTAACATCCCCAGCCCTTCAACTGTGCTTCCCTTTAGATGATTATCGTGTTTTCGCCTAATATTAAATTAGAAGCCTTAAACTGTGCAATTAGCATGCAACCCTCCTAACAATCGCCTCAAAGCCTTATAATTGTAATTATAATTTTATTTCCAAGTTAATGAATGACATTTTTTTTTGTAGGACACATTTATAATGAGTATTTTTATGGGATGATTTTGTAAAGGCAATTGTGAAACATTAAGAAATGCATTATTATGCTCTTTTGCCAGTTAGAACTGTTCCTCTTTAAAGATGATTTAAGTTCTAATAAGGAAGCCATTTTAGCTATCAATAAAAATAAAAACAAACACCAACAGATGCATATCCTGCTTCCCAAAGCCCATAGAACAAATGTGATGGAAATGTATACTTATTTTTTGCCTTCTGAAATTTACAGTAATTCTTTGATAAGCAGAAGCTGCACATCTGGAATACCATGTGGAAACCTATCCCCAACAACATCTGCTTCCATTGTTCACATTAGTAATAATAAGTATCTTGTACAGTTCTTCAAGGTAACTGAAATGATCATGTCCAATCTGACAGGGATGGCTATAAGTAATGAGACCATTTCAAATGATACTATCAAGTGTTTCAAATGATACTATCATAGAGATTTGGCACACACACACATGTAGCTGCTCAAAACAACTAAAGGATCTTCAGGAATATATTTTATAGCAGAAAAGATACCCTGGGACATTTCTCTCTATTGGTTTTCATTGCCCAATTAGTGATACCATATATTTTCAAGGATTATTTCTAACTCCTTGTAGTGAGGTACTTAGTAAAAATGAATCTGAGAATAAATAACTGATTGGCCTGCTATTATAAATAAATTGCCACTAAGATTTACAATGTTGAAATCCCAAAGCTCATTTTGAGTTGGCAACTATATTTTTAAACAATTTCCTAAAAGATTGACACTTTTCAGTTTTGTTTTTTTGCAAATATATTTTCTTCCTTTCTTTTATACAATATTGACTATCAGTAAATTGTAAAAGAGTTTTCAGGTTCTTTAAAATATATTTTGTTTTGTGCTCATTCTATCCATTTGGCCTAATTATTTGAATAAGAGCTATCCTCAACAATAAAATTTAATTATTTTAAAAGAAAAGATTAAAGCTCAGAGGGCTTCTCATCAAAAATAACAAAAATGCTCCCACATATCCATGTTTCCTGCAGCACAGTAATTTATCCAAAAGCAAGAATCCATCTAATTATCATCAGTAATGAACTGATCAGATATATTATGGTGCAGCCTTATATGTACCATAATACACTGCAGGTGTAAAAAAAATAATGTGGTACATTCATATGTGCTTATATGAAGAGAGTTCTAAGATGAATTATTATTTGAAAAAAGTAAAGGAACAGAACTTAAACTGTGTAAATTCCATACACACACGTTTACATATGCAGAGAATATTTCTGTAAGGACATAAAAATACCTGATAATAGTTAACCACAGTGAGGAGGGGCACTGACTTCAAAGGTGGGATAGAAGCATAGTTTTTTAAGTACCATTTTGTGCATTTTTCCATCAAGTCTATGTATTACTTTTCTAATTTAAAAATTAATTAGTTCAATAGAATTATTTAGTTCATTTAGATGAACATGGCTCGTAGATGCTTAGAGGGGAAAGGGGAGGAGAAAGAGAGAAGGTGGCCTGCTATCTTTCTTGCAAAGGAGACATGGTAGGTCCTAGTGGTTTTGGATGAAGATCTCTACATCCCACATCCCGCAGAGTATGAGAAAAATTTTAGCAATCTATTTGGCTTTTCTGCTACTGCTGGAAAATTTTATCTAGTTCTGTCATCTCTGAATGTAAATAATAATATGACTTTACATGTATTAAGAGCTTTGCAAGTTAGAGTGAGGATTCATCTAAATTATCTCTGATTCTCAAAGGTAGGAATGTGGAGGGCTGATAAGTAAATGGTTTGGCCAATTAACTCCTCCTAGCCTTAGTTTTCTCAGCTGTTAGTAATAAGTTAGCAGAAGTAAACTTGAATCTCAGTTTAGGGCAGGGGTTCTTAAGGGGTCCTTGAGCTTGGATTGAAATTCAAAAAAACATTCTTGTGGGGATGTGTTGGTGCGGGTGTGATACATTTATTAAATAATCCCCTTAGTAAGGGGTCCGTGGTTTTCACCTGACTGGGAAAAGGGTCTGTGGAACAAAAAAGGTTAAGAACCCCTGGTTTAGGGTATCATTTATTGCCACTTCAAAGGCAAGATAATGTGCATATTTTCACTAGTAAAGCTGTAGGGCTGAAGACAAAATGAAATCCTTCTTCAGGTGCTTCCTACCCAGCATAAGCTTAGTATATCTGAAGAACAGAACTTGGCTTGGCTTGTAGATTCTATTATTGACTCTTTGTTGTTGCTGGGTGTGAGAGGAGGATGTGGTATCAGATTCCAGTAAATTTAAGAGACATAAACTTAAGAACAATGATTTAAGTCACGGGCTAATTATTTTCATTCTTAAAGGATTTTTAAAAACTACGGTAAGTCAGTAGTTTGGGTGGTGGGAGGGTTTGTACCCTCCGGGTAATATTAAAGCCTGGAGGCATTTTTGGTTGTTATAACTGGTGGGTGCTATTAGCACCCAGTGTGTGGAGGCCAGGGATGCTGCTTGTATCCTACAAGGCTCAGGGCAGCCCCTCACAACCAACAATTATCTGGGCCAAAGTGTCCATAGTGCTGACATGGAGAAGCCCTGCTCTAAATATTAAGCTCGTCTACATTATTTACAAAGAGTTGTGTTTCGTTTTCCTTTTTTACCTTATGCAGTATTGTCAGGTATATATCATAAAGTGCCAGGGAAGTAA